>JASDQU011249399.1:12512-37905 GCA_032191745.1 Picea mariana
TCTGCACCATGTCCCGGACATAGTGATATCTCATCTCAACGTGTTTCGACCTGTCGTGAAACACTGGATTCTCGGTGAGCTTTATACAGCTTTGATTGTCACGATGAATGATCGTGGGTTCTAGCTCTGTACTGAACAGGTCTGAAAGTAGCTTCCTAAGCCACACTGCTTCTCTGCTAGCAGCACTTGCAGCAATGTATTCTACTTCTGCAATGCTTTGGGCTATGGAGCCCTGTTTCTTACTAGACTAGGAAATCATTGTTGAAACCAAACTAAAGCAATATCTGGAAGTGCTCTTTCGATCCGCTGTACTGCCCATCCAATCTGAATCTGTAAATCCATGAAGCATTACACCTCCACTGGAAGTGTATCTAAGACCATAAGCTATAGTTCCCCGAACATATCTCAGAATATGCTTAACAGCCACCATACGTATATGCTTCAGTTCACACATGAACTAGTTGAGGGCATTTACTGCATAACAAATGTTCGGTCTAGTATGTACCAGGTACATCAAAGACCCAATGATCTGTCGATATAGGGTGGGGTCTTCTGGATCTGAACCTGTAACCTGATCTTTTAGTTTCTTTAGGTTAGAGATCATTGGAGTGGTCATGGACTTGGAGTCCATCATGCCAAATCTGCAGAGTATGTCAACTGCATATTTACTCTGTGAGAGAAAGATCTCACCTGGTTTCTGCCATACCTCCAAGCCCAAGAAATAATGCATGAGCCCCAAGTCTTTCATTTCAAACTCTGCAAAAAGCTCCCTCTTAGTCTGAGCTATCAGGTTTTTCTCTCCAGTGAGGAATAGATCATCCACGTATAAGACTAAGATAACTGGATGATTCTGTACAATCTCTATATAAAGATTGGGATCTGCTATGCTCTTGGTGAATCCAAGACTTTGTAGAAAACTGTCTATTCTACCATACCAAGCTCTCGGAGCTTGCTTCAACCCGTACAGGGCTTTCTTGAGTTTGCACACATGAGATCTTTTATCATGTATCACGAAACCTTTGGGCTACTCGATATATACTTCTTGCTCAACTTCACCATTAAGAAAAGCGTCCATCTGGTGAAGTTTCCAACCAAAAACGACTGCAAGAGAGATGATAATCCTGATTGAAGTATATCTAGCAACTAGAGCAAAAATCTCGTCGTAGTCAATTCCTTCTTTCTGAGAGAAACCACGAGCCACGAATCTAACCTTGTATTTTTCAATACTGCCATCTGTTGCATGCTTTATTTTATAAAGTCATTTGGAAGCTACCACTGATTTGCCATGAGGTCTAGGAACTATTGTTCATACATCATTCTTTAGAATAGAATCATATTCTTCAATCATAGCATCTTTCCACACTTGATGTTTGGAGGCTTCTACAAATGTGGAAGGTTCTGAATCAATCACAATATTCAACTCAGCTATGAGACCAAAGTACTTATCTGGTTTCTTGTTTTTTCTGAAGGTGCCCTTAGAAGCTTAATGTTTTTCTGCTTCTTTCAATATTTCCCGACACCAGGCTAGTTTCCTTTTAATATGAGGTATCTCCATTGGAAACTCAATAGTATCCCTTGAGGGATCCACTGGTAGTTATGAGGTTTCCTCCCTCTACTCATCTGGAAGAGGAGAATCTGAAGAATCAAGTGGTGGAGCTTCCTGCTCCTCTGAATCACATGGAAGTTCTCTAGCCCGACGAAAACTTGCCTCTTCATGAAAAGTCACGTCTCTGCTTACTTCGATGAACTTTTGACCTAGGATATAAATCCTCTAAGCTTTTGAGGTTTCACTATATGCCACAAAAGTTCCTTTCTTTCCGGAGGGCTCTAGCTTAGTCCTCTTCTCTTTTGGAATGTGAATATAGACTGGATTGCCAAAGATTCTCAAGTGATCAACTGAGGGCTTAATTCGGGTGAAAACTTCTTCAGGAGTTTTCGCTTTAAGGGCTTTGTGTGAACATCTATTCTAAATGTAGACTGCAGTACAGGAAGCCTCGGCCCAAAGAGATAAAGGTAAGTTTTGGTCATACATCATGGCCCTGGCTGCTTCACAGATAGTTCTATTCTTTCTTTCAGCAACCCCATTCTGTTGGGGGTTGTACGGCACAGTAAGTCCCCTCTTAATTCCAAAAGCCCGACAGAGTTCATCGTATTTGAAGGAGTCAAATTCTTTACCATTGTTTGTCCTGAAAACTCGGATGTGTCTGCCTGTTTGATTTTCAACAAGATTCTTGAAATCTTGAAATCTGCTAAAAGATTCATCTTTAGTCTTTAAGAAATAAATCAAAGTTTTACGAGAACAATTATCAATAAAAATGATATAGTAAATACAACCATTCATAGATGGGGGAAGTCATGGGCCCACAAAGATCAAAATGAATTAGATCTAGAATGCCATTAGATTTTCTATTGCTGTGAGGATAGGGTTTCTTAGTATTCTTACCGAGTGCACAACCTCTACAAACACTATCATGCTCAAAAGAAAATACTRGCATACCTATCACCATCTTTTGCAAACCTGGAAGTGCGTTGTAGTTGAGATGTCCAAGTCTTCTATGCCAAAGCTCGCAGGGATTTACCATTTCGTGAGCTAGTGCTTGACAACCTGACCTGAAATTTTATAAAGTCCACTCTCACGAGTTCCCATAGTCATGGCAGTGCTCATATCTTCATTTGAGGACCACATGAGGGCCTTCCCTCTGATGAAGGCAACTAAGTAACCTTTGCTTTCTAACACTGCAACTGAGATTAGATTTTTCTTTAAACCAGGAACATAAAGAATTTCATCAATATGAAGGATATTACCTGATTGGAGTTGGAAAGAAGCGGATCCATAACCTTTTATGTCATATGTACTATAATCACCCAATTCCACCTTTACATTGAATTTTTTGTCCCGATAGTTTGCAAGATTTTGTTTGAAGCCTGTCATGTGTTTAGAAGCACCGATGTCCATTAACCAAATCTCCTCTGACTTAGTAATGGTGCCAGAAAGAGCTGAAATAAGATAATATTCTTTTTGTTGTTCTTGCTCTTTTGGGGGCAGCCTTGGTTTGTCTTCTTTGAGGCTCCTCTTGAGGTTTAGCCTCTTCAGTGGCAACTGAGGCTTGGAATCTTCCTTTTCTTTTCTGCTGAGAGGGAGGGTTCCTGCAATCTCTTACATAGTGTCCTAGCTTATTGCAGTTAAAACATTTAACTTTAGATAAATGAGGATTAAAATGAGATAACTTACCTTGAGGTTTCTTACCTTTGCCTTTTGATTTAGGGAACTTCTTCCATTTCTTGACTTTTGCTACAAGGGCATGATCTTTTAGAATTGAATAATCATTTCTGTTGTTTAGTCTTCCTTCTTCTTCTAAGCAGTCATGCCACAATCTTTCAAAGTTAGRTTGGGATTATCTTCCATTTAAGGATGCAAGGTACAATTTACGAGATTCTCTTCCATTTATGAATACAAAACTGCAAGGTACAATTTCCATCAAAACACAACATCACGAGGGTTAGCTAAGCAAAATGAAAGGAACAGCTCTGGAAAATATCCATGGATAATCATAGATCTCATATSTGGAATTGTTGATTATGATAGAAATCACAAGTGAAAAACTCCTTTAGCTATCCCTACATGTCAAGGGATAACATGCCCTCAACAAAATCTGCATTGTTGGCCCTTAAAATCTACAACATCAACCCTAAAGTCTACAACATCAACCTTCAAAAATTTGAAATGTCGACCCTTGATATGAAACATCGACCACTAGCAAATTCCAAGACCTCTATGCTCAAGAGGGCATTATATTGAGAAATCATAGAAGCCTCAGGTATTAGATTTCAAGCCTATTAAGCTAAAACGAACAATTGGAAGGAAGCAAACGTTGGCACCAAGCACATTGATTAAGCTAGATTGTATTTTCTTAGAGGAAACCATTAAAGTCTCTTTTGCAAGGCACGTACCTAATATCTTATGGACTTCCTTGTAGTCAAAGGAAATTCTACTACTAGGACAATCCATTAAAGAAATATTTTTCTCAATTGGTAATTCAATATCTTTTACATATAGAGTTTAAAAGTTTAATTTCAAGATATAAAATAACGGAAATATCGACAATTAAACTAGCCCTGCCCTACTCCCTTTGACTCCCTCTCTCTCCAACAAACAAATCATTTGTACAAAACATTTCAATAGCTTCTATATAATCAAAATACCAATACCCAAATATTATTGGATAAATAATACAGGTAGCATTACCAAAAAAAACATCATAATACAAATCTATTGTCAGAGACTAGTAAATCGTGTAACTTGTTGAAAATAAAATATTTCAAAAGCAATAAAAATTGAAGCATGCACTCTCAAACTTTTGGTAACAAATAATTATATGCAATTAGTATCTACGTACTCATGTTGGGTGAGTGCATAATTTCAAAAGAGACATGGATACAAAGCCAACTTATAGATGAGCATTCTCAAACTTTATATTTTTGTCAACTTTTTCTTTCAACTTCCCATTACCCAAGAAACAATTTCTTTGGGATTGAAATGGCCAGAAATGTCTAAAAGAAAAACCTTAATGTGTTGTTAGGAAATTTTAAAGTGCCTTAAAACGCCAAGGGCCCACTCACACACATTAAAACTATTCCATTTCTCAAAAAATACAAACGAATAAAGGGTATAAGAAAAGAAAACAAAAGCAAATAAATATATAAAGATAGAGGATTTGGAATAAAGTTGAACATTCTTACACACCTCATCATCTTCAGATATTAAGTACTGTTTCAACAAGTCTCTCCATCTTGTTATTACATTTTTGGCATTTATAAAAAGCTCCACTGCAACCATAGAAGAAACAAGGGTTACAAACATCATCTATCAACTTCGCATGAACAAAGCTAAACGATAAGAAAAATAAGAAACAAAGTGAACCATGTTTCATAACCCACCTAAGATTTCACCAAGTACTAGTAGTAAATATGAATTGTGTTTCAATTAGCAAGCAACTTTCGGTTGTTAAGTGAATAATATGTTAATGTTGGCTATTAGAGAATTAAATATGCATGACCATAAACATGAGAGACAAATAGATATACAATGAATATATTGCTTAGTCATGAAGGACTCATTAAATGCATCACCATGAGTTTCTTTTATACATTATATGATAAGTTATTGAACTACCTCCTCCACTAACCTGTAATTTGTTGGGTAGTGAAAGTTTAGTTTGACATGTGCTACGAAGTTTGAATAATAGGACTCCTAACAACACTTTATTCACTATGACCACTCTAAACTCCCCCTCTTAATACAAAGCTAAAGATCAAAAATTTTGTTGACAAGACGATTATAAAAGAAGTTTACAAAAACAAGATAATGAATTTCAAAATCTTTACCGAGTGGTTCTTGTCCTCCAACAAATCTTGGACCTTCACATGGTCTCTATCAAATTGTCACCACCCTCCTAAGTAGAATTCTACTAATGCCATCGAATTCAACTATACAACCATCCATATTGAGCATGTTAGGGTGCCACCCTAACTCCCCTAGTTAGTGGAATATTTTATTACTTAATATATTCAGGTCCATCTTTATTAAATAAGCCCCACGAGGTAGTAGAGTGTGAAATTAATAAATGTAAGGAGCCTCATTAAAGAAGGTCCACTAGTTAGTGGTTGAGGCTTCATTAATGGAGGTGTTAAAGTTTCGATGTGCTCGTTTAACCATAGACAATGTTACACAAATGTCACCCGACCATAGGCACTTACACGTGCCACCCCCGAGCACAGTAACATTTTCTTAGATAGATTCCAGCAAGTCCACTTTAGAACAAACAGATAAATCCTAGCACAATGGCCAGCTTAACCAGAAATGCCAACACAGTTGTGGCAACAGCACAGTACCAAGAGAGTGTACCTTAACCAAGAGAAGCGCACAAGAGAGAGATACCAGAAAGACTGAGCGAGGAGAGACTTTACCACTGCAACTATTGCGTCACCTTCCACAGACTTGCGCCTCCTTCTACATCACCACTGCAGTTGTTGCAACTGCAACTACTGCAACTGTTTCTCTTCAGACTTGCATCTTAACCGAGTGAGTGAGAGTGTGTAAATGAGGTAGCGCCTTACCTCTATTTATACTAACCTTTCCAAGTGACTTTTCATGTGGGGGCCGACTTCTCTTTCTAGAGCCTTCTAATTCTTTATTATTATTCTCCTTGGGCCGATTTCTCTTCTAGGGTATTTCCACATCTGTTTAATGGTTCTCTTGCTTATGGAATCTTCTATTCTAAGCACAAAGGTTATACTCAAGGTTAATACCTCCCACAGCTCCCAAAACATCAACACTCCCTCTTAGCTAGGAAGGTGTTAACTATGATGTTCTTCAATTTATAGTCTCAATCACATCCATTCATCTCACATGGCATGGGAAAGACTCACATGGTCTTGCAGACCAGTCTACAGGTAGCATCACTATAGCCACACAGGCTATCTCATGATCAAACAGATCATGTCACAAGTATCACCATCATAGCCAAACAAGCTCTGTCATAATCACACACAGACTACCTGATGGTTATGTCACAGTTCTGGGGCCTCATCAACATATGTAGCATCTCTCTAGTGGGCACAGCTTCATCGTCCTCTTGGACCTTATGGGTCTCGGCGTCCTTTCGGACCTTATGTCATTACAGGACTTCATCCAACTCACTCAAAGCTAGGCAACTAGCCAGTTCACACAGAACTGCACTACTTCCCCATCCACACAGAGTCTGGGCAACTATCCAATTTAGCCAGTTCACACAAAACTGTGCTACTACCCAATCCATAAGGAGTCTGGGCAACGATCCAATTTATCCAGTTCACATAGAATTGAGCTACTACCCAATTCGTACTGAGTCTAGGCAACTATCCAATTTAGCCAGTTCACACAGAACTGCGCTACTACCCAATCCATACGAAGTCTGGGCAACTAACGTGCCTGTAAATGAATACACGTTGTTGTCACACTCTATAAGCTATTGCCCCCTAGAATCGCATATGTGACTCATCATTCCCTCGTACGAGGGAAGTCCTTCTGGACCACGCCAAGCTTGTCCCCGAAGTACTCAAACTTTACCTTTGAAAGAGGCTTAGTCAACACATATGTTATCTGCTCGTTTGTGTCAATATACTGGAGCTTTACAACTCCCTTTTGCACCAGATCTTGGTTATAATGGTACTTGATCTCGACGTGCTTGGACTTGTCATGAAACAAAGGGTTCTCAAACAACTTTATACAACTCTGGTTGTCACAAAAATACAAGTCACCTCCAACTCGAGATCAAACAATCCTGCAAGCAACTTCTGAAGCCACACAGCTTCGCTACTAGCTGAACATGCTGCTATATATTTTTCCTCGGCCGTACTAAGTGCCACACTAGTCTGCTTCCTACTGAGCCATGCAATCATAGCTAACCCCAAACTGAAGCAATATCCTGATGTACTCTTTCGATCTGTGACAGTACCGGCCCAATCTGAATCAGCATAGCCTTGCAGTCTTATCTTACGATCTAAAACATATCGAAGTCCAAAGTCTATCATACCCTTCAGGTACCTTAATACGTGCTTTTCCGCAATCAAGTGAACACGTCTTGGTTCATACATATACTGACTAAAAGTGTTCACCACATCAAATAAATCAACGAACCAATCATCTACCTATACATGGTGACATCCACTGTCTCTGAAGAAGTATCAATCAATAACTTCAGGTTCGTCACCATCGGTGTGGGCATGGATTTACAATCCACCATTTCGAATCTTTTCAAGATTTCTACAGCAAATTTTCTTGGCTAAGGAAAATCTCATTCAATTTCTGCCACACCTCTAGACCCAAGAAATAATGCATCATACCCAGGTCTTTCATATCGAACTCTAATGCAAGCTTTCTCTTTTACTCAACGATGAGCTTCTCGTTCCCTGTTAGAAATAGGTCATCCACATATAACAGTAATATCACTGATCCACTATCCTCAACCTTGTAGTAAAGGTTGGGGTCTTCTTTACTCTTGGTAAAACCCAAGCTCATCAGAAAGCTGTCAATTCTACCATACCATGCCCTGGGTGCTTGTTTCAATCCATACAAGGATTTCTTCAATCTGCACACATGTGTCTTCCTATCATGAGTCTCAAATCCTTGTGGTTGCTCCATGTACACTTCCTCTTCCACTACACCATTCAAAAAAGTTGTCTTCACGACCATCTGATGTATCTTCCATTTCATTACTGCAGTTATTGCAAGTGTAGTTCTAATCAAAGTGTATCTCGCCACAGGAGCAAATGTCTCCTCATAATCTATTCCTTCTTTCTGGGAGAACCCACGAGCCACGAATCTTGCCTTGTACTTCTCGATACTTCCATCTGTTGAATGTTTTGTCTTTGTAGATTCATTTGGAACTCACAATCGATTTCTCTTTCGGTCTCAAAACCACATCTCAAACATCATTCTTAATGAGGGACTGGTATTCCTCAATCATGGCATCCTTCCATACTTTCTACTATGCAGCCTCTTCATAACAGGTAAGCTCAGCATCAATGATATCACATAACAATGCCATGTAACTGGAATATGGTCAAGGTTTCTTGCTTTCTCTGAAAGATCTATCTAGAGCACCATACTTCTCGGCATCCTGAATAATCTCACGAGCCCAATCTGGTCTTTTTTTTTCTTCGTACTCATTTCTGTAGGTCTTTGTGGTTCTACCATGTCATGGACCTCTAGACCATGCTCTTCTGGCACAACATCATTACCTACATTTGTATCTACAATTCTAGGAGCGTCAGGCTCCTCATCATGGATCTCATATGTATGGTGTTGCCTCGATCTACTGAAGGTTCCATTCTCGTCGAAGATAACATCTCTGCTAATCTCAATATGTTTGTAACCAGGGATGTAGACTCTATATGCCTTCAATGTCTCACTATATCCAACAAATATACCCTTCTTTCCTGAAAGATCCAACTCTTATCCTTTATTACATGGATGTGTACAACTTTATGTCTGTATAGTCTGCTCCAAGTGTCATCTAGAGACCATCTAAATTGTTTCCTTCTGCAACCGTAATTATAGCTCCCTCTCTGAGCTATTACCTGTGACCTGCCTAGAACAACAAACAAGAACAACATCTCCATGGTAACCTCCATGGAGTTTACAGGATAACCTACCTGGAACAAGTCAACAACCAAGAACATCTCCTAGAGGAGATCAATTTATCTTGTAAACAAGTGCATTATTAATATGAGCATTTATTGGAGTGTTAGCCGTACCAATAATACTCAAGTGTTACTAAGCTAGCAATAGCAATAGCAATAATAAAATTCTAAAGACTGTTATTCTAGTTACAATACTTACTTAAACTGCAGCAATATAAAATATCAAACCTAATATGCAAAACTAGAGTTTGGTTGCTACTGTCCCACTTGAGTTGTCTTCAGATTGGATACATTAGGTATCAGATGGTCTTTCATTGAGTCTGTCAAGATCCTCTTGGCCTTGACCTCATTCTTTCATCTTCATAGGCTTTCTGAAATCCAACATGTAGGAGGCTTCTCCTACCCCTTTAATGGGATATTGATGGTCATCACGGAGTTTCACCTTATAAGGTGAATCCTTTTGAACTAGATTTGAAAGAGAATCCTTGTAACCGGTCATCTGCTTAGAGGCACCACTATCAATAAGCCATGTGTCACTTCCATGAGTGATTGTTCTTGTAAGAGTTGATATCAATACATATTCTTCACTTGAATCATCTCCTTTTTCTTTCTTATGAATAGGTTCATCGTCTTCTACAACATGAGCATGATGTCTTTTATTATGTCCTTTTCTAATCTTCTCTTTTATGAGAGGACAATTTCTTAAAATGTGTCCCATCTTCTGGCAGTTGAAGCATTTGTAGCTTGAATAATCTTTTTGAGTCTTTTGAGACTTTTGTGACTTTTGAAATTTCTTGGGGGGATGATCCTCTTTCCTGCTCTTTACTTTTCTTGCATGTGTTGCTAATGCTTGATCATCATCGCCCAACTTTTCTTCTCTTGCTGCCAATCTAGCTTCTTCTTGAGTACAATCTTCCCATAGCATGCTGAACTTTGTTAGCTTTCTTCGGGAACAAATTCCCTGAATAAATGATTCCCAAGACTTTGGGAGACCATTCAATGTAGTCATTACTAGCTCAACTTCTTCAACTGTCTCTCCAATGGATTCAAGTTGTTCTTTGATTTGAGACACCCTTATGAAGTAAGATTGAATGGTTTTTGAATTCTACATCTTCACATTCTTGAGTTGTGTCCTCAATGTCATCTCTCGGTTGATATTCTTGCCTTCATATAATCGGGATAAGGCATCAAACATTTCTTTCGGGGTTTTTAATGATGAGACATGAGGGATCAAGTGATCCTTGATAGAATCTGCAATGATCCTCTTTTCCTTAACCAGATTCTTCTTGTACTTTGCCTTTAGCCTCATCTCCCTCTGGCTCTTGAACTTCTTCTTCAATGAAGCCTTCTAGATCATTCTCTTCTAGAATGAGTATCACTCTATATTTCCATGCTCGGAAGTTATCAACACCCTCAAGCTTCTCAACAAGCTTAATGACAAGAAGTCATTCTGCCCCGAGATCTAGAAATATGACAAAAATTGAGACTTTGCATAAATGAATTTTGGACTTACCAGTCAAAGCGCTATGCCAAGGCGACCTCCTTTCTTCAAGGATCTGCTGCAACTTCACCTTTAAATGCCCAAACGTCTTGACCTAGGGTTTTATGAGCAAACCCTAATTTTCCAACTTTTGAATTTTGGAGATCTGATCCGAGGGAAAGATGCGCCCTCCTTAGATGACCTTCTTAGAGCTCAACAACCTTGATAATAGGGGAAACTAATGATGTTCCTTCCAGTGGTTAGATTGTCTTGAAGGAAACCAGCTCTTATCCCATGTTAAAGTTTTGGTGTGCTTGTTTAACCGTAGACAATGTTACACCAATGTCACCCAACCATAGGGACTTACACGTGCTACCCCCAAGCACAGTAACCTTTGCTTAGATAGCTTATGGCAAGTCCACTCTAGAACAAACAAATAAATCCTAGCACAACGGCTAGCTTAACCAGAAATGCCAACACAGTTGTGGCAGCAGCACAATACCAAGAGAGCATACCTTAACTAAGAGAAGCGCATAAGAGAGAGATACCAGAAACACTGAGCGAGGAGAGACTTCATCACTACAACTACTGTGTCACCTTCCTCGGACTTGTGCCTCCTTCTGCATCACCACTGCAGTTGCTGCAACTACTGCTCCTCAAACTTGCGCCTTAACTGAGTGAGTGAGAGTGTGTAAATGAGGTAGCGCCTTACCTCTATTTATACTAACCTGTCCATGTGACTTTTCATGTGGGGTCGACTTCTCTTTTTGGAGCCTTCTAATTCTTTATTATTATTCTCCATGGGCCAACTTCTCTTTTTGGAGCCTTCTAATTCTTTATTATTATTCTTCTTGGGCCGACTTCTCTTCTAGGGTATTTCCACGTCTTTTTTATGGTTCTCCTGCTTCCAGAATCTTCTATTCTAAGCACAAAGGTTATACTAGAGGTTAATACCTCCCGCAGGTACCAAAACATCAAGAGGAGGTCCACTAGGTGGTTAGGGTTCTACTTAAATAGAAATTGTATATAGTAGTAGAAGTTATGTAATCATTTGTCAAGTGAATAGTATTGTATTTGGAGCTCTACTCATGTTGGAGGTTGTGTCGTTGAAGAGACGAGGGAACATTGCATTCAATTTTAAATATCAATAAAGTTTGCATATTGTTGCTATTTTCCAATTCTGGTTTTGTTCATTTTCTTTCCACAGCTATACTTCAGTCTATTTTTCTCCTAATGTTTTGTTTCAGCTAACGAGGAACACCACAAGTTATATAAAAGCACTATCATGTGCCAACACATGCTCCAATTTTAGAAAAAATGATTAGACTCGAGGCATGTTCCGACATTTTTAAATAACACAGAGATCTGTCATTCAACATGTAAACCTACGATTGGGGAAGAATGCAAGAGAAAAATAAAAGAGGCATCACCTAGTCGGACACCCTTGTAAACTCTATTGGTACGCCTTCGATTAGTATGGCATCCATCAACACATGTATAAGGATTTGTCTTCCACGTACCATAGGCTATATCAAAAGACCCCTAGATGTAACTAGCCTTACATAATCCTATTGGCCATCTTGTTGCTATAGTATATCGAGAACAACACTCGGGGAGATCACTCTTGCATACTAGGGAATCAAGTGGTACTGCTAAGGGTACGGTCTATCATCCTTGGTGGTGTGAAAAACTTTTATTTACAGCAATAAAACAATCCTTAGCTTCCTCAATCATGATGTTAAATCACTTTACATAATTTTCCTTAACTTATGTCAAATCAGAAAGACATAATTGTAAATTACAAACCGTGGAGAACATAAATGGCAGAAAATCAAATCTGCAATTTACACAACATTAGACAGTTGAAAACATCACTAATATGCATAAGATGAAGTTGTTCTACATAACATAGCCTTATCACAAGGCTAATACAACCCACTAGCTCTCCAAAATCCACAACAAGTTTGAATCACTCAAACAATTCCTCCACTACCTGCCCAGTCTAAGTCTGAATATCCATGCAGCCTCACTCCATCACCCCCGACATATCTCAGACCAAATCCAATTGTACCCTGAAGGTACCTAAGCACATGTTTCGTTGCTACCCAACACACCTGCCTCGGCTCAACCATGAACTGGCTCAAGGTGTTGACAGCAAAGCAAATATCCGGCATGGTGTTGACCAGATACATCAACGAACCAATCAACTACTTGTACGTTGTGGGATCCACCAATTCTAAATCTTAAGGCCCCAGCTTCTTCAGATTGGTGATCATAGGTATAGTCATGGACTTATATTCCATCATCTCAAACCTCCTCAGTATCTCAATTGCATACTTCCCATCTCTGAGGAAGATCTCGTCTAGCTGTTGCAACACCTCCAATCCCAAGAAGTAATGCATCAATCTAATATCCTTCATCTCGAACTCCGAAGCCAAATCCCTCTTGCAACTGGCAATCATCTTCTCTCCTCCTATGAGAAACAGATCATCAACATGCAACACCAATATAAGAGGATCCTTACCAACCTGTATGAGATATAGGTTGGGATCCAATTCACTCTTGGTGAATCCCATACTCTCCAATTACCCATCGATCCTCAAGTACCATGCCTTGGGTGCCTGCTTGAGTCCATACAAAGCTTTCTTCAACCTACAAACATGGGACTCCCCCCTATGTACCTCAAAGCCCTGAGGTTGCTCTATGTACACCTCTTCCTCAATCACACCATTGAGGAATGTTGTCTTCATATCCATCTGATGTATCCTCCACCCCATAACCGAAACAAGAGAAATAACAGTCCTGATAAAAGTATACCTGGCGACTATAGCAAAAGTCTCCTCATAGTCCACTCCCTCTTTCTGGGAGAACCCTCTTGCCACAAGCCTCGCCTTGTACTTCTCAATGATACCATCTGCAGCATGCTTGATCTTATAGATCCACTTGGAAGTCACCACAGACTTCTCCTGTGTTCTCGAAACTATGTCCCATACATCATTCTTCATGATGAACTCCTCCATCATGGCATCCTTCCAAACCTGTTGGTCTGTTGCCTCCTCAAAACTGGAAGGCTCAGAATCAATGATGTTACTCATAAGCAAACATAGCTCGAAAACCTCTACGGAGGCTTGCTCTCCCCGAAAGTGCCCTTGGGTGCCACATGCTTCTCCACATCTCTCAAAGTATCTTGAATCCATCTAGGCCTTGTGTCCTCGTCACTAGGAGGGTCCACTGGATCCAATGACTCCTCTGACTCCTCATGGTTTGAAGGCTGAACCACTGTACTGGATGGACCTATACTCTCCTCAACCTTCGAAGCCTCCTGCTCCTCACCATCTGTCTCTACTGAGGTCTCTTGAGACCTCCTTAAAGCCAACTCCTCCTCAAACCTGACATACCGACTAACCTCTATCTATCGATTTCCTGGAATGTAGATCTAGTAGGCCTTCGAAGTCTCGATGTATCCCAAAAACACGCCCTTCCTCCCAGAAGGTTCTAACTTTATCCTCTTATCCTTAGGAACATGAATGTAGACTAGACAACCAAAGATCCTCAAATGCCCTATCTTTGGTCTCACTCCTATGAATGCCTCCTCAGAAGTCTTATCCTCCAAGATCCTATGACAACTCTTGTTTTGAACATAGACTGTCGTGTTACACCCCTCTACCCACAGCAACATAGGTAGATCTTGATCATGCAACATCGCCCTGGCAGCCTCAACTATGGTTTGATTCTTCCTCTTCGCAACCCCATTCTATTGTGGGTTGAAAGGCACTATCAGCTCCCTCTCAATCCCTGCCTCCTTGTAGAAATCTCAAAAGTCGTTGGAGGTATACTTGCCCCCGTTATCTGACCTCAAGACCTTGATCTTCTTCCTTGTCTGATTCTCCACCTAAGCCATGAACTCCCTGAATCAACTAAAGACCTCATCCTTGGCCTTCATGAAGAAGATCCATCTCCTCCTAGAATAATCATCAATGAAGGTTACATAGTAAAGTAACCACTCGAAGATGGAACCGACATTGGTCCATAAACATCTGAATGCACTAGATCCAAGATCCCCTTGGACCTACTATCACAGCTTGGAAAAGCAGCCTTGGCATTCTTTCCAAGCGCACAACCTCTGCATACACCCTAGAGCTCTGCCCCAAACTCTGGAAGACCTGTAACCATCCTCCTCAACACTGGAAAAGCCCTGTAATGCAAGTGTCCCAATCTCTTGTGCCAAAAACCGCATAGACTATCATTGTCATGTATCAAGGCCTGGACTAGTTGTCCTGTCAACCTGTAAAGACTACCATCACGAACACCAATGACCTAAGTCACCTGACATGGGGACACAGAAATCTCTAAAGCCGTTGGAGGTATACGTGCCCCCGTTATCTAACCTCAAGACCTTGATCTTCCTCCTTGTCTGATTCTCCACCTAAGCCCTGAACTCCCTGAATCGACTAAAGACCTCATCCTTGGTCTTCATGAAGAAGATCCATGTCCTCCTGAAATAATCATCAATGAAGGTTACATAGTACAAGTAACCACTCAAAGATGGAACTAACATCGGCCCACACACATCTGAATGTACTAGATCCAAGATCCCCTTAGACCTACTATCACTACTTGGAAAAGCATCCTTGGCAATCTTGCCAAGTGCACAACCCCTGCATACACCCTGGTGCTCTGCTCCAAACTCTAGAAGAGATGTTCATGTAACCATCCTCCTCAACACTACCAAAGCCTTGTAATGCAAGTGTCCAAATCTCTTGTGCCAAAGCTCGCATAGACTATCATTGTCGTGTACCAAGGCCTAGACTGGTTGTCTTGTCAACCTGTAAAGACTACCATCACGAACACTAATGACTTAAGTCACATGACACGGAGACATAGAAGACATGGAAATATGAGTATCCGACACAGGTATGGCGACCCCCAAAAACAGGACACGGAGGACACGTTATATATATATATATATATATATATATATAAATTATTTATATATTAAAATTTAAATTATGAATTACACATACAAAAATGAAATAATTAAACTGTCATATTTACATCATGATGATACAAATTCAATCATACAACTAGTACTAACTTACTAACTACTAACTTACTAACTATAAATGATGACATTGCCAACTCAACACTGTTGTCCAAACCCATATCATCAGGAAACACATCCCACATCTTTGTCTTTCTCTTCAACCACTCTTCTCTCTACCCAGTGTCTGCATATAAGATAGAGGTTGGTGTGCACATACACCACTAAGTCACTTGACACGATGACAAAGAGAAGACTTCAACAGAAGAGTTTATACTTGAGTGAAGGGTACATTTTTACTGGGGTCATCACAGAAGAGTTCGACAATCAATTCCACCAACATCGAGGTACATAAAGGGCTTGGTGCCCTTGATTAAATGCCATTCCCATACCCTCATACATGATAGAATCCAGTGGAAACATTGCAATCCTGCCAATCTTGATATCCTAAAAACCGTTAAGTTTGTTGAATTTTGAATGGGACCTAAAATTCTACTTTCTCTATATGAAGTCCAATGAGGTTGGAACCACTCTCAAACATCCTGAAAACAATTAATGGTAATGTTAAAAATTCAAGTAAAAGTACCTTTATCTTTCATTTTCATACTTTTACTTTAAGAATTTAATATTACCATTAATTACTAGAGTGGGTGAAAAGGAGGGGGTGGGGACCTCTTTAAATAACATTAGTAAGGAAAAATAACCCTTAGTTGCACACCGAAACACCTCAGAGCTGCAACTTGCATGAGAAAACATGAGACATGGTCTTTTTCTGAGCAAGACACGTGTCATATTTTCAAGACACGTGTGTCCTGTGAACATGACATGTTCTAAACAGGTGTTTGACACGTGTCCTATCGTTTCATGTCTGACACGTAGGATATGCGACACGGGGGGGGTTTGGACGTGTCAGGTAATTTAGCATACAACACATCACTCATCCTGAGAGGCTTCCCAGACTCCAATTGAAACGAAGTTGCCCCAACTTCCTTGACTGCATACTTGGAATTATCACCAAGCTTCACCTGCAATCTTCAATCCTCCTCTGACGAACTGATGAGTGACTCTCATGATCCTGTCATATGGCGAGAAGCTCCACTATCCACCAACCAAGTTCCACTACCAGAAACTGTACCAGAGAGGGCGGAGACCAATAAGAACTCCCTCTGAAGGTTGTCTGCAACCTCATCCACCTCCATTGATGGTGCCTGCTACTTCCCTTTCCCTGTCTTCCTTTGTGGACAATGTGAAGCATAGTCGCCTTGCTTATGACAAGCAAAGCACTTGACCTTGCTAAGGTCCTTCTTCCACTACTCTGGAGATGCCTATCCCCCTTTGGAACCTTTTCCTTTTCCCTTTCTAGCATGATTAGTTAGCGCCTAGTTCTCATCATCACTACCTCTCTACTTGTTCCTGGACTCTATCTGAGCCTCCTCCTAGATGCAATCGATCCATAATCTATCAAATGGTGGCATCTTCTCCCATGCACAAATCCCTTGCACAAATGGTTCCCAAGACCTGGGAAAACCATTCAATGACACATTCGCCAACTTTGTGTCATCAACTGCCTCACCAACGGCTACAAGCTGATCACGAATATGAGTGATCCTCATGAGGTACCTAGCAATTGTATCTGATTTGGACATCTCAATTGTTTCGAACTTATGCCTCAAAATCAACTTTCGGATTGTATTCTCCCTTCGGGACAAGCCTACCAAAGCATCATACATCTCCTTGGTTGTCTTCTTCTCAGAAACATGATGAATCAAGTGATCCTTCACAGAATCCAACAACACCTGCTTGGCCTTCACTTCCTTCTTCTTATGAGCTACCAATTCCTGTGGATCGTTAGGATCTGGAATCACCATCTCGATGTAATCTTTGAGATCATTCTCTTCCAAGAGAAAAATAATCCTAGCCTTCTAGGCCCGAAAATTTGTGCCCCCCTCCAACCTATCCTCAACTCTAAGAGTGCCCCCCATCATGTCCAAACAAGAACACAAATGTGCAGTGACATATATACAACAACTTCTATCTCAAGAAGATGCTTCTCTCTAGAGCCTATGCTCTGATACCATGTCAATTTTTAAGCATTCAATGCATTCAATTTCAGATCTGAAAATTACTTCCAACTTCCAAGTGACCTCAAACAGTAAACTAGGGCTATTATCACTGAATAATTTTACACTGAAATTATGACAGAAAATTATAGCGGAAGCACAAAGATCGGAGAGAAATCGTCCATGCACAAGAGACAAATTTTTACCCAGTAAAATTTTCAAATTAAGGAACCCGGCGACAAAAATAGTCCTCGGCAAAAATTACAACTTCAGCAAAAGTTCTGAAAAACTTCCAACTTACAAATCTGTTTTACCTTGTTGACGTCATGACCGTACCTGGATGACGTAACGACTGTATAGATGAGTCAGCCCTGCAGTTCACACGTACGGCCTAGGGTTGTGCAGCTCGCACGTGTGACTATCCCAGCATTGACCTGCGGCTATTGTACAGTCTACACGTGTGGTACAGCCTACAATAAATGCACCATAAGGATCTCACGTGTAGCTTCTTTCTGCTCCCTCTCACATGTGTGAAATCACATGTGCAGCTCCTCAGCTAGAAAACTAAGAAAGAAAGACCTAGAAAACCCTAGATCAGATTTTCCAAAGTAAAGATTCTCCTTGCTGAAATTGCCTCCCCAATCTCCTTGGCAAGAGTGCTCACTCACTCATGCCAAACACATGATGACAAAATAAGGTGTGGTGCCTCCTCACATTGCCTCTCCTTTTATAGGAGTCTAAAAGTGAGTTTAGGAGCCCTTCACTAAACTCAACATTAAATTAGAATTGTTTATTACTCCAAGTGGGTGTCAAGGCCCAACAATAACAATTCCAAGCCCCAGCTCTACATAAAAGGGGTTTTCACAAAATAAAAATGCAATGTGAGTGCCAACGAAGATTCCCACATGTTCGACACCAAGGCCAATGTGAGAATACCTCCCCGATGCCACAAAAACATCAACAGTAACCTCCGCTCAACAAATAATATAATAAACACCCAATAGAGAGTGCCCTAGGGAAGTGTGCCAAAGTGGTTAGAAGCACATGCACCAACACATCTCCTCCAGGAAATAATATAAACAACTCGTCTTAGGAGATGGTGAATGAAAAATAAGAATAATATAATCCAAAATCATGTGAAACCTCATAACTAAGTGACCAAAACCATGGGTACGCATGTGGAGTGACCTAGAAAACTATGCCAAAGGGTATCAACACTTCCAAAGATGTTCAAAGAAGCCAAAACAAGGGGAGCAATCTACTCCCTCAAACAACTACCCAACCAAAGGATGCTAACACATCATAAGATAGCCAATATCCTCAAAGGTGTTCCCACCATTAGGAGATATATACCAAATCACCATAAAAATGTGTGCCAAAGAGAAATACTACAAGATAATAAGCATGAACAAAAGTGAACATACCAATCATTAAGCCACCACATCCAGGAGAAATAATTAACCAATAAAACTTAGAGAAACTGTTAGTTGATGGATATCCCTCTCCATGAATATGCTACAAGTCTATCCAAATGTGTGAGCAATGCTAAGAAAGACCCTCAAATACCCCCACAGACATCACAAATGATAGATACAAGTATCCATGCAAGACAAGATGATGCTAACCAAGAAGATAATGCACATCATCTAACCATGTTGTAACAATAAAAAATCATCAGAAATAATCCCACCATGGTGATGTGCTCTAGGGGTACAAACAAACAAGTGTACTTAATAACACACATTCCTGTAGACAATACACACCCACGGTCAGCCATGTTCAGAGTCCAGACAAACCATAAGGGAAGTGTCGGGGAAAGTATATGCATCCATAATAATGCCCCTGTACTTGTCAAGTATTCCATGGTGTTATCCTGTAAATCATGTCTTCTGATGAAAATCATAGGGTTTTCCCTTAGACAATGTGAGCGGTAACACTATGAACAATCTTTGTAGTGTCACTCATTCTTGTTTCTCATTTAAAATACAACATTTGAATTTCATATATTCAATGTTTTATTTTTTCAATGTTGGTTCTAACATTGTTCATATATACATGCAGAAACCACATTTTGAAAGCGTTTACCAAAAAGTACATCCATAAATTCAAATATTGGTGCCTGCAAATGGGCCCATTGTTTGGCAGCACATAAAACACTTGAGAAAATTGCCTAAAACAAGTATTTTGCCCGAAACCCATTCTTCTCAAACAACATCACTACCAATTGGTCATGGAAGTTCCATTTCAATGAATTAAAATGGTTGCAAAGGCCATCAACACATAAAGCAGGCACATGACTTCGAGGCTTCACCTGCCAGAGACAATTGCAAGAGACTCCAAGACTTCAAACATTTTAATTGGAGGGTTATGAATTCAATTCTAACTAATGATTATTACTTGGTGTAATACTTTGAACCAATTTGCTATTGGTTGTGCTATGCCACACTATTTTCACATTTGAAATCACATTGTGCCCCCTTTTTGATGGCTACAATACTATCATTTTGATCATTGTCACCTTCAAACTCGTATGCAATTGTCATCAACGAATAATCATCATCGTTGTGCGCCAATTATATCCGTTCAACAATGACACTTAAAAACATCTTTAAATTTTTGAGTGGAAACATTATAAAGCTATTTGCAATCAAAATTGTATTAAATTAAAAGTTGTTTTCTAGAATCTTTCGTCTCACTTATAAAGTTGCACATTATAAAATTAAAAACTTCAATTTTGACATTTAATGGCGTCACAAACATCCACATCATTGGAACAAGTGTCCAGAGTGATTGTTACCCTGCTCAACCCTTATACCATTGATGGCAATTTAAAAAGTGCAAGTAAATTCATGATAAACACAAGTTTTAAAAGTTGTTTTCTAGAATCTTTTGTCTCACTTATAAAGTTTCACATTACAAAAATTAAAAACATCAATTTTGACCTTTAATAGCATCACAAATATCCACATCATTGGAACAAGTGTCGAAAGTGATTCTTAACCTGCTCAACCGTAATACTATTGATGGCAATTTAAAAGGTGCAAGTAAATTCATGATAAACACAAGTGAAGAGAATAGACATGTTATATTAATGTTGCAAAAAATACTTAACAGTCCAACAGGTTGTCCATATACAAAATCATGCACCATTCTCTCAAGTACATCTTAGACGCAACTCATCTTTTATGATTTAACCACCTGCTACATAAATTATCATATTGATCACATCTCTCTAACATAAGATTGTCACATGCTATGAAACATAACATTACAACAATATAAGTGGTCATATAATAATTTCTCTCAAGCACATAATACATATTCGCATATTAATAACAAATGTCGGAGTTAATTGTTTACTCTTCCAACAACAACACCATCGCTATATACCCATCCTAGATGATCTTATTAGACAAGTTCTAGATGAATTTAGAATAATCGATTGAGCAAACGTGATAGTCATGATTTGCAATTCCTTTAAGGCATTTTCATGGACTGGATAATTTTATCTTTTATTATTTATATTAATGTATTTTCCTTTTGGCATGTCTATTATTGTATTATTCATATCATGTATTTTGGAAACAAAGAAAACGAAATTAGGGTATCCCGTATATAATGCATACCCACAAAATGCTTTTAGAAGCTGTTTAAAATAAATCCCAAAGTATAGAAGGAATACTTCTTTTGAAAAGTGTCAGAAAGTACATGAAAATACGATAACATACATTTAACTTTATAAGTTAAAATTTTCCAAACAAAAATGAGCATATAATAATACAGGAAAGAACATCACTTACATAAGGAAGCAAATGGACGAATAAGAGACATAATGAATAACTCAAGGAAAATAAAACTAGAAGGAAATATCCCCATTCCCTGATCTGGGATGAGGGAGATCTATACCAAAATGTCATGTATTCGGGTGCAGGACAGTGTCCCCTAGGCATCCCGGCAAACACCCTGCATCCCCAATGACAACCTGTTGTATGTCCCATGCCCCACCACACATTTATATATCTATTCTTTAAATGTTCAAAAGCACACATACACATGCACACACACCCACCACACATATATATCTATCTAAAAATACACTTCATTCAAAAAGCTTCGGGGCATTTATTTAACTATGTTCTAGTCCATCGATAAGTAAACAGATGTGTTTCCAATTATTGATACAAATATGCTGTAAAATTTGAATGCAATAGTGTTTTGTTCAACATGTGCTCTGCCAAGATAACAGAAAATTATTCATTACCCAGAGGCTCGTGTCACTTGGTCTTTTCAATCATCAGCATCCCAGAGAAACCCATACCACCCAGAACAACAATGGGCAAAGAAATGTCTGAGTGCACACACGCTCGTTATGTATCCCACACTCAACCAAAGTTCAGAAAATATAGTTCAACAATGATAATGAAATTGATCACGCAAAAATGACACATATACACAAATTATGCAGAACGAACCAAAAAGATTATCAATGACAGAATGAGAGCTTCATTAAAAAGACTCAACAGATGAGAATTAAAACAAGTATTTAACGCACATTTGGAGGGCAAAAAACTTCAGTTTAAAAATAATGTAGATGCAGGAGACACTGCACCATATCATTATATGCTTGCAGCTTCAATAAAACTATGATGTACCAAAAATATCATAATTGAACTAACATCAAACCAACACAAGCACATAAAGACCATGAAACTTACATTGACTAGCGTGTGGGGCCTCTAAAGCCAAATTCAAAATTGCATGAAAGAGAGCTCCAGCACAGTCAGAGAAAGACATGTTATATGCCAACCTGAAAATTTGACAATACATGGAGAAATCAGAGTGACTCATGCGTTGAAAGTTCTTGAAACATTGTTTAACACCTAATTACAAGATTGTATGAGCTATATATGTGCTTGCGGTGAGAATAGGTTGAGAAAAGAAAGAAAAGGGGAAGCAGAGAGGTCAGTTTGAATGTTTTTCTTCGTTTTCTGGTAGAAAGCAAACAGTTCTTTGAGAAAAACAGCCATATTTTTCAATTCTAACAAGCACCATGTTCCAGAAATATTGTTGTTAATTACCTTTAAGATTTCTAAAAAATACTAATCCAAAGGTCCAGATGTAAGTGGTTGAAATTAGATAACTGAGTGAATAGTGCAGGTATTTTAAAGCTTCCGGGAGATCAAAATGAATATATCTGCAAATTTCTTACAATATCTTGGAAGCACATAGCAATGTAAGTGATGTATCCATGTTCATCACCAACCACTTACCAGCAAAATGAAAATGAATAGGAATGGCCATTCCACAGAGATCATCAAAGTTGTCACCATGACATATATAGGAAAAGACACAGCTAATGAAAATATGAGAGGGACTCCCTCAAAGGAAAACCAGAGACAGCAGCCCAGCATTAAAGATCAAGCATCTACCCTCTCATGTGGAGCATGCAGATATGACTCCATCAGGAGATTCACTTGACTCACTATAAACATCTTCAAGTGAATAACACCCATAAACTCAGCTATCAGAAAAATTCATGGAATAACAAAAGAACTTGTACAAAATTAATTTTCTGGAAAAAATACTCTTTGAGAAATACAAACAAGACTCTCAAACTTTTGAAGATTTTATGTTTGAATAGAAAAACATACAACTTCAATTGCCTTTCGACATCTAACCTACAACTTTAATTGCCTTTCAACATACCTCCAGTGCATTAACATTTTCTCATAAATAAATAAACTTTTTTCTTTCCAAACCTATGCTCTTTTTAATATATTATGAAAAGGGGAAAGGTTATGACTCATGTTGTTGAAATAATGTAACTGCAAAGAGTATTCTTATTATTATTTGATATATTATTCATTGGATCAATCCCCATTGTGGATTGATCATGTCGGCTATTGTAATAGGACCAAATCCCCTTTTGCGGATTGGTCAAGTGATAATTATAATAGGCAGAATAAGAAGTTGGCCCCAGCAGATATTAAAGAGGCCCCAGAATATATTAAAGGTGGTTGTAACCACCCAGTTGGAGAAGTCGGCCCTACTAGTGAAGAGACACTTCACATGTGCCAGTCTAATATAAATAAGGAGGCTAGCGCCTCACTTAGACACACACTCACTTGCTCATTTCGTGAGACAAGATTCGGATCTGCAGTTCGAGAAAAAGGAGAGAGAGTGGCGCATATCTAGGAGAGGACTTTCTGTATTAGTTTAAGAGATCTCTTGGCATTGTATTGGCTATCTATATTAAGGAAGTTTTGTTGGGTTTTCTTCCCCTAGAGGGTTTCCCAGGATAAATATTGTGTCTCTTGTGATTGTGTATTTCTCAGTGATCTTGTATTATGCTATTGTTATCTAATATGCAAAGAACTATAAGAATGGCTTAAACATTAACATGGTATCAGAGCCAGGCTGAAGGAAGCATCTTTCACAAGAGAAAAGTGAAAAAAGACACTGTTGTCATACATGAAAATTAGGGCTTTTTGTTGGAAAGGTATTTCAGCCCCAAAACCATCTAGAAAAGTGTGCCCTCCCCTAAAGATCACTTTGGCACTCTCAGCGCACCATTTCAATGGCTAGATCTCCCGAAAAGTGAAACCCTAGTTTCACAAAGTACTAGAAAACCAGAAAACCAGAGTACCAGAAGTACCAGAAGTACCAGAAAACCAGAAGCACCAGTCCAGAAATCCGCAGATCAAGTTTGAGGGGTAAAAGTTGGATTTTCAAAATTCTAACTACACCAGCATACTCGCCTCAGCTCAGTGCATCTATTCCCTGGATCAGAATTTCAAAATTTGAAGTTTGAAAAATTAGGGTTTCCTCATAAAACCCTAAGTTGCAGTTGCAGTTTCAAAACCAGTTGCAGTTGCAGTTTCAAAACCAGTTGCAGTTACAGCATCAGTTGCAGTTACAGCATCAGTTGCAGTTGCAGCCGTAGAACCAGTTGCAATCACCCTTGAAGTTTTCTTGAGAGTTGGTAATGATTACCGCTGCTACAAGATGGAGCCACTACCTGCAAATGCTATCATAGGTATGTACTCACATATGTTTAAATGGTTAAACTTTAAAGAGTATTTGCAGGAGAAGGGATCTCTTGCCATAGATCCAGAAGGATCTCAAGATCCAACACATTCAGAGGAATGATGCAACCCAGGTGTGATTATTCTGATATGCATCTATTTGTCATGACATTATCTTGATCAGTGTTGCATGTTGAAGCTATAGAAGGATTAAAAGTTGATCATAGAGCTTATCCTCTACCTAACCTTCTGTCAAGATAGCGTATTGTCTCGGTACAGAAGACGGGTTGAATAAAGCACTCGTCACTTGAGTGAAGGAGACCTGGAAGAAAAGCAAGCACCCATTCTTGAGGACAAGGCTCCAGGTTTGATTAATCAAGATTAATAAGATTCAAAGGTACAGATGACAAGTTGATAACTATAGTTGAGATAGCAGTCGTCGTAAAGTATTATACTTGATAGCATGTGAGCATATAGAGGTAAATGCTTTGCCTGATACAACTAACACCTCCTCTAGAAGAAACCTCGTGTGTTAGTTCCAGGTTGCCATGGAAGAATGCTTGATCACAACACTATGAGAGTGTTGACCTCATTTCGTATTGTA
>JASDQU011249399.1:38005-53711 GCA_032191745.1 Picea mariana
GGAAGTGTTGAAATAATGTAACTGCAAAGAGTATTCATATTATTATTTGATATATTATTCATTGGATCAATCCCCATTGTGGATTGATCATGTCGGCTATTGTATTAGGACCAAATCCCCTTTTGCAGATTGGTCAAGTGATAATTATAATAGGTAGAATAAGAAGTCAGCCCCAGCAGATATTAAAGGGGCCCCGGAATATATTAAAGGTGGTTGTAACCACCCAGTTGGAGAAGGCAGCCCTGCCAGTGAAGAGACACTTCAAACGTGCCAGTCTAATATAAATAAGGAGGCTAGCGCCTCACTTAGACACACACTCACTTGCTCATTTCGTGAGACAAGTTTTGGATCTGCAATTAGAGAAGAAGGAGAGAGAGTGACGCATATCTAGGAGAGGACTTTCTGTATTAGTTTAACAGATCTCTTGGCATTGTCTTGGCTATCTATATTAAGGAAGTTTTGCTGGGTTTTCTTCCCCTAGAGGGTTTCCCAGGATAAATGTTGTGTCTCTTGTGATTGTGTATTTCTCAGTGATCTTGTATTATGCTATTGTTATCTAATATGCAANCAAAGAACTATAATAATGGCTTAAACATTAACACATGTTTGGGGACTGTTGTGCAGCATAGAGAAGTCAAAATTTGGGGAGTGCATTACGATTATGATTATGACTTAGCCCCAATTAAACACACAAGGAAAAACAATAGATGTTACTCAGAAAAACATTTTTTGCTATGCTTTGGCAAAAATCTCCTTTATAGAAAAGCACAAATAATAAATATGTAATGTCCCTTTCCCAGTGATCACTCCAGGAGGACTTAATAGCCTATTTAATCCCCGTAGGCTATAGTCAGTGCAAGGGAATTAATTATTTTAATTATTTAATGTTGTCGGGCAAAAAAGAAACATTTAAAGGTGATATTGAATAATTAAATTAAAAGGAAATATAAAATGAATTTGGGGGAAATATTAAAGAGTTATATTATAAAGTTACTTTATAATTAATTTTTGCAGCGGAAAAGGTAAAAAGGGTATAAAAGTGCAAATGAGCGTTCATTCTCATTATTCATGATTATTTTTCTCAAATCGATTTGGACTCTGGAGAGCTCTTGAAGATTTTTGGCTATGGGATTGAAACCCTTGAGGAATTGGGTTCGATGGTTAGACTATTCCACCCTAGCCAGTCAAGTTGGAGAGATCACTTAGATCTTTCACTGGGATTCGTTGCTGCAGAAGGAAGAAGCATTAATTTGTCAAGACGTGGGCATTTTCAAAGTTTGCGGGTGCTTGTGAAGACCATCTCACTCTTCTCTTTGGGCCGTACCATTTCTTATAAGATTGGGGATCTCAACAGGGGACCATGATAGTTGTATGCAGCTCGTGGGAGTCTTAGAGAGGGGCCGTGTCTATCATTGCAGCTCGTGGGAGCCTTAGAGAGGAGTCGTGCGCCTTAGAGGGGAGTCGTGCCTCGTATTGCAGCTCGTGGGAGCCTTAGAGGGGAGTCGTGCGGCGTGCCTATCATTACAACTCCTGGAAGCCTTAGAGAGGGGCCGTGCCTTTTACTGCAACTTGTGGGAGCCTTAGAGGGGAGCCATGGCCATTATTGCAGCTGCCATCATACACTTCAGCTTTTCTCATTGGGTCGTGTCAAGCATTTGCAGCTCATGGTAACTCAAAGGGAGGCCGCTTCAGTGCAATAAATGATGTCCAATGCATGGAGATTTACAGGTCAGAAGAATGAATATATCAGATTGCATTTGCTGAGTTTTACTCCTACAGTTATAGCTTGAAAGTTGAATGTGATTGTTATTAATTGCAAATAAATGTAATTGCTGCTTTTTGGTATTGAAAACAACAAAACCCCCATTGTGTGCCAAAAGGATTATGGATCTGTTATGAAATTGTCTTGAGGCAAAGATCTGAAATTTTAAATAAACGCAAAAACATATCAGCAGTAAAGAGGGGATCTTACAAAATATTGTAACAAGCAAACCACTAGCATATTATCTGTAACTAGGGTAGCTCTATCTTAATAAAATATTAGCCATGCCTCTAATACCTGATAGCAGTAGACATGCTAATAAAAGAACCTGTATCTCTTCAATAGCCTTGCCTGTCTAAACGAATAATCACAAGTACCATCCTTATAATGCATGGCAATCTATCAATACAATTCACAAGAATTTTCAGTTCCCTCATATTTCACATATTCATAATATACATCAACTCCTTGTTACAATAGTTTTTGCTCCTAGCTCTAAATCAATGTCTGATTTGCAAACGTTTACACAATCTCCAACTTCTACAAAACTAAGCCGGATCCATTTTTCTCCAATATAGGAAGATAGATACTTTGATCACTGATTCTGGAATGTGACGTTTTTAAGACTCATGGAGTTAATATTGTTTGCTGAACTCTATATTGCCATTTCTTAAATAAATTTCTAAATTCTAATATTACATTGACATAAAAACATATTTGATTCTGAATCTGTTAGCTGCATTTCCTCACTGGACTGTGATAGCATTCCTCCTGGTCTCCACCCATACTCTCTAATAAATCAATACAAATGTTCATATTTTTTATTTTGATTTAGAATTGTATACACTCGGCTCAAAAGAAACTCACACTTATTAGGTGCCCAAATTTAGAGATCACTGGAAAATTGATTTTAACTTAAACAATTTATGCCCACGGGATTATGGTCTAGTGGCAAGCAGCTAGGTGATCGGGCTTGTATTAACACAGAGACTCGAGTTCAAAACCCCTTGAATGGATCTGGATAAGGCCAGGTGCAAGTCCTGGGTGACTTTGACAGCATAGGTATGCCCCTCATAGCAGTGCAGCTTAGCCAAAGAGATTCTATAAGATGTATTTCTCAAAACAAAAAAACTTAAACAATTTATCTTTTCATTTACAGATGTTTCAATTTGCAAAATAACTAAATCTAAGTGATGACAATTCCAAAAGTCTAATCATAAAAAATGCAAATGTGCATAGCTTTGCATCTTTTAAAAATTGTTAAGAAACCCAATCCCTGACTAACAATTAATTATAACTGTTTTCTCTAAATGCTGCTTTCCCACAACTTGTAAACAATGAACTGATCCTTACATATAGCATAAAAGCAATAATAAAGTCCAAAAGAAACACTGGTTGTACCTCAAACTATTAATTTCTATAATCACATGATGCTGCTCAACACCTGGAACTTCTAACACAGCTCTTCGGAATGTCTCCTCCACCTGAAAGCTTGAAGTATTAAATGGGTATAAAAATGCACTAATATAAAAATGATAGCCACATCAAAAAACTTGTCACTCACCTCCTTATTAAAGTAAGCAGTCTCTGGCTTCTCAGATTCATCATCAGCAATCTCAGAGTCAGGCTTGGATTCACCTGGTGTTTGCACCATCCCAATATCAAAAGCTGTGTCGTCAAAATCGAAACGTTTATTGAGGATTAATTCCTGAATTTTTTCGTAAGGGATTGGTGAAATAGAATGCCTCCATTCTTCTTCTTGGTTGCTTTCTCCAAGTGACCATTTGTAGCCAGCACCTGTAACCCCAACCTATGGAAAAAAGATGAACATCTCAAAAAAAAAATCAGAATATAATGCGATTCTGTTCATAACCAAGTTTGCATGATAATGCATATCATCACAATCGTTTATAGAGCAGACTCATGTATAATCACTTTTATTAATGGAGTGCATGTTTAGCTATGTAAAGCAAAATTGTGGTTGCATCCAACCTTCACCGTCCCTTCCCATTTTAGAATAACCAAGGTGCATTGTCATCATAGACATTTAAGGTAAAGGAGAAAAATATTCAAAGGATCGATGCAATATTGGATAAAATTCAGCTAGGATACATAGAAAAAGTTCAACTTCTTTTCTCATATAAATACAATCTAATAAAGGACTAACTATAGTCCAATAGTAGAAAATAAATATCCATAGCTATGATGAACGCTTGCAAGTATATTGATATACAAATAAAGAACCAACTATAGTCCAATAGTAGAAAATAAATATCTGTAGCTATGATGAATGCTAGCAAGTATATTGTAATAGACATAAATAAATAAAATATAAATATAAAGAGATAATAACAATAAGTAATATGTAAGCAATATGTAACAATACTGGTTGTAGAATGCACCTTACTTCTCTTGGTGCAATTATAGAGATTTGAGGTTGCTACAAGGCATCTAACCCATTTTTTGAGCATTAGTAATTAGTACCATTCAACCAATGGGTATTAAAATGATCATGCCATCCACTTTTGATGTATTTTGTCTTTTTGTCTCCTTGTATTTTGCTTTTTGTTTCCTTTCTATTATTGTATTGTATTCTATATTTAGTCTTTTTTTCATCTTTTCATCTTTCGTCTTGTCTTTTTTTCTATTGTCTCGTCTCTTTTGTCTCTTTTCTTTGCACACCTTGTTTTTTGTCTCTGTTAGAGAAATTACAAAATTAAATAATCATAATAGCTGATACAAGGAAACAAAAAACATAATTTAGAGTGGGTTGGGGTATGGAATATATGAGCCCCTCCTTTTAACTCGTGGTTAGATAGTTTTTGAAGTTTTTTTCACTTACTCATAAAATATGTGGTCTTTTCCACCTTTTAGGCAGTTGGTAGAGGGACCTTTGTTGACCTCTAATTTCCTCTAATGGAATGCATGTGTCATAACTACATTGCTCATTTTATATAAAATTTGACTACTAAGATTGTCGACATGGTTGTTGCAAATGGATTAAATTAGTCATACAGCAAGGGTTTTCCCTCTCTTAAGGGCAAGTTGAAGTTAATGGGATTTTATCGTTCATTCTCTCACAACAGAGGGCCATCCGGAGGCCTCCAAGTTATCAGGTACTTTTTGATGCAGACCTCCCAACCCACAACGAGAACATGGGTACCTAATAAGTTAGTAGTTACCTTTGAGCCTTGAATTTCATGAGTTCAAGAATCAAAACCAAAATCAAAACCAAAATCAAAACAGATTTTAAGAAATACTTAAACTCTAGCATAAAGAATACCTAATCCCACATAAAAATCGATATGCAAGTTGTTGTGTCAACCAGACATAAGAGTCCAAGTCACTCACCTTTCGAATAGGCAATGCATTATTGTGGAAAACATCAACAATTTTGTTGGAATTAAATGTGTGTGTGTGTGTGTGTGTTTTCAGGCAAGAAAGAGTGTGCATGTACACTCAACAATTTGATTCAAATTCCCAATCACATAACCACCAATAACACATAGGCAACTAAAACCTTAAAGTACACCAATATGCAAATAATTCATAATTCAAATATGTATATTTTTGTATGTCTACAAATTCACATGGCAGATGTATTGAGAAGAAAACTAACCTCTAATACATTCCAACTTTGTCCATCCATTGACTCCTCGTCTCTTTTTCCATTCTGACGATTAATTTCATTTTCAACCACTACAATTCAAGAAAACTGTGAATCACAAAATGTCTAAAGATAATATCATATGATAAACCTAGCCCATATGAGGTTATGAATGATTGAAGCTTGTACAAAACAATATGAAAGAAGATGGGCACACTTGAATCCAATGAGCAAATAATCAAAACTATTATTCCTCCCTAAGAAACACAAAAAGGAAAGGAAATTGTCCCTAAAAGCCAATATAGCCTTTTGGGGCTGAAAAGCATTTGAGCATTGGGAAAAATAAGACATATTGACAAATCATCCATTTTCTTGTGTCTTATAAGTTATATTTGAAATCTGAATAAACTAAGAACCATCCAAATCGTGCCCTTGAAAAAATTTTACACATACAAGAAGGTAACTAAAGTTCTTGTAACAACATATATAAGGATAATCCAAAAGGAAAATTAGACGAGATAAACAACATCAAAAGAAGTCGAAAGAATCGTTTGCAAGTATAGAAAGTACCAAATATATATAAGTTTGATGAGTGTTCCCAATATATAGAAAGTAAATCGTTACCTATTTTACATTAACTACCTAAAGGTAGGTTTTATAGTTCCCATAGCTTCTTCAAAAGGAGGAAATGAGAGTTTGGAACACAAGATAATGCATCGATTAAATGTGTGCATTAAACTCAAAAATAGTTGCATGGGCAATATCTAATATAGAGGACATAATAACCGACAAAAGTAAACTAAACAATAGGCCTATACTAGACAATAACAAGACCCTAAGTCAATTTTATCTATAAGATGTAGCGCCGAAGTCACATAAGTTTGAGGCGTACAAGGATGTTAAACGTGCATATGCCCAAAACTTCATACAAGTCCTTAAAATTTGAGCTTCTAAAAAGGGAAGAAAGAGCATAAGATGGTTTACAAAAGATAGGAATCAACAAATTTATTGACATATATAAAACCAAAAGACACAAAATTTTCATGGGACACGCCCCAAATTTTGCATAATGCAAGCAAATGAAGGAGCACTGCAACATGGGAAAATATTGTAACATCAAGTTACGAATGGAAATTGTAATGTTATTATCTAATATTTTATTTCCTGTTAAAAGCAAGAGTAGAGACTAACTTGGTAACCAAATAGTCAAGGACTTATAAGTTATAACACATGCACTGAGAACCTAGAAGAAAAATGTCTTTTTTCATGAAAAGAGAAGTTATATTCTACCTATTTAGGTAATCCTTTATCCAAGTTATAAATTAAATGGAAAAGCTTCTCACAAAGGAACATCCCAAGATGATAGAAAGGATCTTCTCTGAGGTACTTCCATAAGCCTTACAGATCATTCAAATTGTAGATAAAATGAAGCCATGGATGATGATTGGTAGACAATGTATAAAAGCATTAAAGGTTGTCAGCTTAGCACCTCAGCAACAATAATGGTGAACAGTAGATTCGTGCTAAGAATGCATCCAATTAACATTGCATCATATGAAGAAAGATATCACAAAAAATGAAACTTAAAATTGTTAAAAAAATTATTAAGTCTAGAGTCTCTAGACACCATTTAACATGTAGGCCCATTTTCCACACTAGTTATCCCTGTCTAGAAGAATATGTTGATGTTTTGGTAGCTAAGGGAGGTATTAACCTCCACATGTAACCTTGGACTTATAATAGAATATTCTGGAAGCAAGCAAACCATTAAACAGATGTGTGTAAACCCTAGAAGACAAGTCGACCTAGCAAAATAATAATGTTAGATTATTATCTTCTAGAAACACAAGTCGGCTCCACAAGAAAAAGATAAACAGAAAATATAATTACCAGAAAGTCAGGTCGGCCCAGCCAGAAAAGTCATTGGACAAATTAATATAAATACAGGACATTTCAGCTCATTTGGTGAGCCAGAAAAGTGTGCAAGTCTTGTGGAGAGTTGTAGTTGCAGCTGCAACTATAGCTACAAGGAGGAATAAGGGCGTATGGTCATCTCTTGAGTCTTGGTCTCTCTATAGCACTATCTTGGTGATTCTCTTGGTGATTCTTGGTGATATTCTTATGGCGCAAGTCTGAGAGAGTAGTGCAGCTGCAATTATGTATGGTACTTGTTTTGTGGATATCGAGACTCTCTCTCTCTTGTGCGCTACCCTTGGAGAAGGAACGCTCTACTTGTCTTGAGTTGTTGCTGCAATTAGCAGCTAAGGTTTATCTGTTGGTTCTAGAGTAGGCTTGTCGGAATTATTCTAAGTAAAGGTTAGGATGCTCGAGGGTGACCTTGTGCCTATGGTTGGGTGACAATGATGTGACATTGTCTATGGTTAAATGAGCATACCAAAATTTTAACATGGTATCAGAGTTGGTTTCTTTCGTAACAGTCTAACTATTGGAAGGAAGATCCTCAGTTTCCCCCATTATCAAGCTCGTTGAGCACTTACTGAACCCACTAAGAAGGTCGCCTATGCAGGGCGCATCTCTTCCCTGGATCAGATTTGCAAATTTTTTGAAGTTGAGAAATTAGGGTTTCCTCATAAAACTCTAGGTTTGCAGTGCCAGTTCCTTCGTGCCAGTTGCAGTACTAGTTGCAGTGAAAGTTTATGTGAAATTTTGGGACTAATCTTTGGCACATCTCCAGCTACCTTTAGATTACAAGTTGGAGCACCTTTGAAGTTTTAAGGTTCATCATTGCCTATCATCACTGCCTGATGGTGCCATCGCCTGCCAATGCTGCCAAAGGTATGTACTCATAAATATTTAAACTATATCACTATTTTGAGTGTGATTGCAGGAGAAAGGATCTCTTACAATCGTCGATCCAGAGGGATCTCAGATCCAGCACATTCAGAGGAACAACGCACTCCAAAAAGTATATTGTCTTAAGTACAGGGGACAAGTTGAAGAGAATACTTGTCATCTTGAGTGAAGGAGACTCGGAAGAAAATCAACAACACTCATTCCTGAAGATAAGACTCCAGGTTCCAGGTTTGATTAAATTAATAAGTTTCCAATTTGTACATATCAAGTTTGATAATTGCTACAGTGTTAGTTGTGACAACAATCCTTGAAAGGTTCTATTACTGCTAGATACAATGAATACTTGGCAGCATGTAAGTACTATTGATATAAATGCTTATTGTACTTGTTTGCAAGATGAACTAACATCTCCTCTAGGACATACTTCTTGTTTTGCTTCTAGGCAGGTCATCTTGGTTATTTTATAAATTCCATGGAAGTTACCATGGAAGAATGATTGATCACAACACTAGAAGAGTGTTGTTCCTATTATTGTATTTTTATTTTGGCTCTTGTTCCAAGCAAGTCACAAGCAATAGCTCTTAGAAGGATCTACTGTGATTATTGTTCTCGTTTTTGTTTATTATAAGAGTATTATTCTTGTTCGATGTTTTCCCCTTTCTTGTCCTTGTTCCGGACAGGTCACAGGTGATAACTCTGAGGGAAATTATAGTGACGGTTGCAGGAGACAATATATTAGATGGTCTCTAGTTTGAGACATGGAGCAAACTATCCAGATAAGAAGTTGTATACACGACCGTATACATCCATGTACCAAAGAAGAAGAATACGAAGGAGGGTACTTTTGCGAGATACAGAGTATATCATATCGAGATTGATTGTGATGAGCAAAAGACTCCAAAGATTGCCGATCAAATTACTCTAGTGTAGTTGATCACTCTTTAGATCATCAGGAAGAGTTAGTAGAGCTAAAAGGGCCTACCCAGATTCATTACAGTAACCGGGAAAAGACCATCATGGTCTCATGACACTTTGCAAGATGCAAAGCCATATAGTATTGACGAGCCATATCATGAGGAGTAGATGACTCCACCAGTGGTGAGGCAAGCGGCCCCACCAAGAATCAACTCAGAAGGAGTCCAGGCTTAGAGGGAGTCGATTGGCCCATACAATAAAGCAGACATAAAGACCTTTCAACATAATTGTGCATGATGTAATGCTTAGAGACAGGAAGTCTCTAGGAGCAGTACATCTCCAGGATAGGATCATACCAGATAGTCAAGATTAAGAAGCAGGACCCTATATCCCTTACTATGATTGATTCATTGTCATATGTTTTATTCTGTTTTCTTTTAAGCAGTAGGCTCATGTTTGGCATGTGATGTTATAAGTATGTAGCCTATAGCGCTGCACAATATCTCATGATGGAGCTTGTCTAGGATGAAACCTCTTTACTAACATAGCACGCTCCTTATAATATGGTAGAGATAGAAGGCATCTAGATAGTTGCCACATGTATTAGTATGAGGATGAGTGATGAGCAAAAGTGTGATCAAAGATAATAAAACCTTATGTGTGGTTGCATGACTATGAGTATTATGTCATACTTAAGAAATTGTTATTGCTTTATGCCTTGATTAATTTCATGATTATGGAATGTTGCTGACTATTGGACTGGATTTGACTTGTAGGTAAGACCTACAAGAAGAGGATGACGAGACTTGTTCTGGAGTACATGTGATGAAGTCAATAGATTGAAGATCCAGTTGATATTCAGTGCTCGAGAGGGAGCTGAACGATGAGTTCCAGAGGGAGTTGGGTACTATAGTAAGGAGCAGGAGGCTGCGCCGGATACAGGAAGCAATCATGTGTGGTACTTAGTACAGATGAAGCTGAGTATGTGGCAGCATGTACAACAGTGTGGCTTCAAAAGCTGTTGTCTGGGTTATTTGGTCTCGGATTAGAGGGGACATGCATTTGGTGTGACAACCAGAGTTGCATGAAGTTGTCAGAGAACCTAGTGTTCCATGACAGGTCGAAGCATATCGAGATCATATACTACTATATCAGGGATATGGTACAGAGGGGAGCAATGAGGCTCCAGTTCATGAACTCCGAGGATCAAGTTGCAGACGTGTTCACCAAGCCATTGTCGAGGACGAAGTTCGAGTACTTCAGGGACAAGCTTGGTATGGTCTCTCTTCAGAGGGAGTGTTCTCATCCAGCATGAAAAAGGGCTGGCATTGAGAACAAATGGAAAAATCTCATCCAGCATGAAAAAGGGTTGGCACTGAGAACAAATGGAAAAATCTCATCCAGCATGAAAAAGGGCTGGCATTGAGTCTGGTGGGTCTCATCCAACATAAAAAAGGGTTGGCACTGAGAACAAATGGAAAAATCTCATCCAGCATGAAAAAGGGCTAGCAGTGAGTCTGGTGGGCCTCATCCAACATGAAAAAGGGTTGGCACTGAGAAAAAATGTAAAATCCATCCAGCATGAAAAAGGGTTGGCACTGAGTCTGGTGGATCTAATCCATCATTAAAAAGGGCTGGCACTGAGACAAGTGGATCTCATCCAGCATGAAAAAGGGTTGGCACTGAGACCGAGGGTGCACGTGATCAGGTATTGATGCATTGCAGGGTAGTGGATGTCTTGGGGACATGTGGTAGCTATTGAGAGCTACCCACAGACCTTGGATGCCTGGGGTGAAGTCATGTTGCACTATGGATATCCTGTGTGGATATGGTAATGCTACCTGTAGACTGGTCTGCAAGACAATGTGAGTCTTGCCCATCCCATGTGAGATGATGTGTTTGAGACCACTACATGAAGAACATCTTAGTTAATACCTCCCTAGCTAAGAGGGAGTGTTGATGTTTTGGTAGCTATGGGAGGTATTAACCTCCACGTGTAACCTTGGACTTATAATAGAATGTTATGGAAGCAAGCGAACCATTAAACAGATGTGTGGAAACCCTAGAAGACAAGTCGGCCTAGCAGAATAATAATATTAGATTATTATCTTCTAGAAATAGAAGTCGGCTCCACAGGAAAAAGATAAACAGAAAGCATAATTACCAGAAAGTCAAGTCGGCCCAGTCAGAAAAGTCACTGGACATATTAATATAAATACAGGATGTTTCAGCTCATTTGGTGAGCCAGAAAAGTGCGCAAGTCTTGTGGAGAGCTGTAGTTGCAGCTGCAACTGCAACTACAAGGAGAAATGAGGACGTATGGTCATCTCTTGGGTCTTGGTCTCTCTATAGCACTATCTTGTTAATTCTCTTGGTGATTCTCTTGGTGAAACTCTTGGTGATATTCTTGGTGATACTCTTGGTGATATTCTTATGGCGCAAGTCTGAGAGAGTAGTGCAGTTGCAGCTGCTGCAGTTGTGTATCGTACTTGTTCTGTGGATATGGAGACTCTCTCTCTTGTGCACTATCCATGGAGAAGGAACGCTCTATTTGTCTTGAGTTGTTGTTGCAGTTAGCAGCTAGGGTTTATCTGTTGGTTCTGGAGTAGGCTTGCCGAAATTATTCTAAGTAAAGGTTAAGATGCTCAAGGGTGACCTTGTGCCTATGGTTGGGTGACAATGATGTGACATTGTCTATGGTTAAACGAGCATACCAAAATTTTAACAGAATATACAGTCAACAGTCATAAGTAGATACTAGTTCAAAATGCTACCAAAAATATTACCATACTCGCAAGTATGTTGTGTGTGGGATTTGACTAAGTACCAAGCTTCATACTCACCATGCTCACACTGACCAAGTATTGAGAAATCAATGCTTGTTGTACATGAGTATGTCAAGTACTTTAAGTGAAAACTTGTAATCATGAAGATTTTTTCTTACATAAAAAATGAATTCTATAATAGATTTCCATATTGTCAAGTATGTTGAGAACATGTATACTATGTTCAGTACCTCTAATCATTTAATCCATCAAGTATGATTCAAGTATGAATATGGTAACTATTTTATCTAATATCATGTGTTTTTATATAAGATAAATAATAATAAAAAAATAGTCCCCGAGGTGTAGGACAGTCGGTGACGGAGTGTGTTGTTAAGGCATTTCGTGATGTTAAAGTCACCTGTCTGAAATCTGCAGGGACAAAAAATCCAGCTATGTTAAGGGTTGGTGTGCCTTAGGCTGGGTGCGATCCCCGGGTGATTTTGACAGCTTAAATGCCCCTGAGTAGTGGTTTCTCAAGCCACAAGCTAGTCCCACAGGTCACGGACAAACTAGCAAACAAAAAAATAATAATAAAACAAAAATCATTTAAAATTAGACTATATAGTAAATAAGGATATGAATAAACTCATAGAAACCATAAAAAGCTTTTGCTCTTCTGTTTAGCGAGACTAATACACAACAATTCTCCAACTATAATGAACAAAAAATTGAATCCCATCATTAGAAATATTATTTTGTTAATCTTTGATGACATTCTTGTTGAATTTTCAATTTTCAGATCTGATAATTATTTCCTTATGATTTCAAAGAGAATTGTATGCCACTGTTATCATAGAATAATTACACACTGAAAATCTCAACCAAAATAAATTTGCAGTGGAAACAACAGAGTCATAGAAAAATAGCCATGCACAGTAGACACAATATTTTATCCTAGGAAACCCAACCTTGGGAGAAAACCTAGCAACTTTTATTAAGAAGAATTCCATCCAATAAGTACATCACCATCAATATGTAGAAACCCAGCACATAAAGAATTTTTCCCTTTTATGAGGAAGAACCCTCAAAGATAGTGAACCTTAGACAAGATAGCGCACCTCAAAATTTGCGCAATTGGCAACTGCAACTGGGACTTGCGCACTTGATGAGAAGAGTTGTGTGATGTGTAAAAATGAAATGATCTAGTCTTTATTTATACAGTTTGAGTCACCTTTAATTTACTTGTGGGATCGACTTGTGCTTTTGTCTTCAATATCTTCTTTAATGCTTTCCAGGGTTTCTTTAATAGTTTAATGGGCTTTGACTTGTCTTCTTGGCATTTCTTCTTTACTAGAAAAGTTGTCCAAGAGCTTTGTTGATGTGTCATCTCCTCACATGCACGTCTAATTAATATAGAGCTCTAATGTTGAGTAGATTCACCGAGAAGCCCCTCATCACAAGAGGTCTCTTGAGCCTACATATTGAACATTAGACTAGACTTGTAAACAAGTCAAACCTACCCTATAAAAAATAGATCACTCCACCTTGGAGCAAGAAATGTGAGAGCATCTCGAATCTTTATCACTCCTTGTCAAAACAGCATGACTACTAGGAGAAAGACTACACCTGGGCCATTCACCACTAGCCAAATCAGCATGGCCCCGTGAGTGAATGTATCATTCTCCCTTGGTCAAATCAGCATGACCAATCTAGGAGAATGTCTACCCGATGCTGCTAACTGGAGAAATATCGACATCCTGGGCCATTCACCACTAGCCAAATCAGCATGGCCCCGTGAGTGAATGTATCATCCTCCCTTTGTCAAATCAACGTGACCAATCTGGGGGAATGTCTGCCCGATGCTGAAACATCAACGATTCTGGTTTACAAAAAATCATGATAATGTCATTTCCTACATGTACATCAGTCACTCTTGGAGGAAGATCTATTTTATTCAAGTACGTGTGGCATCAACCACCAAGAAATGTACCATTAAAACTGAATCATTTGTTGAGATGCCAAAGTAGACTCTCTAAAATTAAGGTCATACTAGGAACTAAAATAGATAATGTGTTCCACATATGTTACATCAAAAAAACAAATTAACATGTCACAAATTGAACAAAAAGTTCTATTATGTGACAACACAACACGCTAGTCTTGGAACCAGAAGTGGTCATGGATCAATGTATGCCTCATTTAATAGTGCTCTCATTATTTTGAAATAATTGGGGTACCACCATATAATTATATAAAAAAGACAGATAGGTTATAAGACTGAGATAGGCCTTAATTAGTTTTTATGTAATAGATTGCCATAAGAGTAACAATGGGAAACAATCCTTCAACAAACCACTATTATTCGTAAATCTCCCCTATATAAGTGGAGTTTCTTTATAAGCCAACCTCCTCGTTAGCATTCCTATTGTGGATTGTCTATCAAAATTGTAATGGGATACCTTTGTGTATATCATTAATTAAATAATTTCCCTTTCAATTATTATTGCTCTATTATAATAATCTATATCTAGGGTGGGAAACTCGGATTTTCCCTAAAACTATCTCCACATCCCGCAATGTTTCCTATCTAGAGGATATATGGTGCTTTCAATTCATGGTCATGTTAGATATTGTAATGTTTATCTCATTAGTACTAAAGTAATAACATAATATCATAAAATGGAAATAAGTTGTGTGCAATAAATGGCATTTATGTTAAATGTAATTATGAAATTAGGTGAGCAATTCCTAACGAGAATAATGGAGCTTGCTAGAGTATATACAACACCACCTTATGTAATATTACACATAGATATAATACATCTCTCATTCAAACTCTATTGTGTATCTCTTGTATATTCTCCGTAGCATAGTTTAATATGATATCAAAGCCACAGTGAGTGTAGCCTAGGGCAAAGTCAAAGTATTTTGTCAAGACAAAGTTTGGCACACCAGAGAATTTGGAAAAAGAGACAAACAAAATTGCAGAGTCAAAGAACAATCCGTACAGTTAGGAATAATAAATTGTACAGACCGGCAATTAATTAAATCCATACAGCCACTGAATTGCTCAGAAATTGTATGGCCATCACTAAGAAATTGTACAGACAAAATTGCTTAGAAATTGTACGGCCGCCAAAATTTGCACAGACAGAATTGTACGACATTTGAATAAAGAATGAATTTTTTATACGGCTAAATAGAAATTGTACTGCAACTGCATTAATTATGTATGAAGAATGGATGCATTACTTCTGTATGGCAGCAAATTAATATTAAATCTGTACAGTTGGGCGGCTCAATAAATCACACGGCGGCGGTGACTGAAATTGTACGACGGCAGTTGCATTAAAAAAAATCAGTGGCAGCTCAAAAATCAGTGTACAACAACTTGAAAATTTGTTCAGCGGCTGCATTGAGCATACGGATGACAAATTAAATCGTACAACAAATTAAATTCAAAACTGTCCGGCAGCTTACCATACGAATGACAAAAAAGTACCAATTGCACCTTCCAGGTTTAAATCCTTAATTTTTTTTAAAGTGTATAGACATCAAAGAGTTTTTAACCTCATAAGATTTTTAAAGGAAACATAAGGGTTTCTGCATTTTTGGAGTTATAAGCAAATTTTTTTTGAAGTGATAAGGAATATGGCCATTATTATTAATTGTTGTTGATTGCAGATTCATGAGACATCCTCCAGATCGTTCTCATCTGGACTGAGTTGAGACATATGTGTGAGGAAGCCCAAGTGTTGGGTGTGCCCATGTGATGGGTGTGCGTCAAACTTTGGACTGAGTTGAGATGATGTTGAAATATTGTAACTGCAAAGAGTATTC
>JASDQU011249402.1:11068-25364 GCA_032191745.1 Picea mariana
GAGGTGCCCAGATCAATGATGCTCAAGAGATTCCGGACCCCCTCTATCATTCTGCCTTTAATAAAGGTGGGGAGTCCGGAATGGTGTGGTATTGACATGGGGCCCCCTTCATATCATGTCGTCTTCTCTACTGCTTCCTCCCCTACCATATGTTCTCCACTTGACCACGTGACGGGGACCGTTCCCTTTTTCCCCTCCTCGTCCTTCGACATTTGTCCCATTCCCTTCCACGTCAGTATCCCATAAATAATGTGTCCCCCATTACCATCATATCTCATCACCTTCACCCTTTCTTCTTGCCACGTGCCTCACCCTTGTTGTTTTTGTGATCACTCCCTTCCCCATTCCACATCAATCACGCCAGATCCTCCACGAACTATCCATTAGACTGTTTAGCTGATCTAGGTGGCGTCATGAGAAGACTTCCACGTCCCAGAGGGTAGAGTTGACCCAGATTGTTCCTGATCCCAAGAAAGTAGTTATTGAAGTTGTTGGAGGTGGTTAAGCATCATCTCTGCCATAAATGGAAAGTCCAGCAAAGGATTAAAAGCATGTTGATTCATCTGTAGGACAGTTAGGAGTCTCATTGCGTCTGTCATAAGTGCACGATTGTCCAGAGTCTACAAGCACAGACTGCCAGAAGACATGCAGACACAATGCTTTTAATGTAGTGTTTTGTTTTCGCTGTGGTTTTTTTGTTTTGAGTATATGTAGGTGTTTTCACCATTTTTTAAATCATCAGTGGTTGAGCTGGGCTCCCGATTGTAAAGTTTTAATGAAGCACTGGTTGCTCTAGTTATGTATTGGCACTTGAGACTTCTTGCCTTATGAATTCCAGCTTCTTTCCATCTCTTTGTTTACACTGTGTTAGAACAACTCAGAATTGGAGGATCCAGTTGAGTTGTGCTGTTATAGGATGATGTAGGTTGGATCACTGTAATAGTCGCATTGTTTCTAATCAGTTCTTGTATTTTCTCAACGCTGAATGATTTGGAATTGGAGGATCCAGTCAAGTCACCCTTCAGTTGCCCAAAGCTCAGAACCAAGAGGATCTTGCATTCTAAGCTTTTCTTCCTCAAGCTGTTGAAAGGCCTGATGCTCGAAGCAGTCTTGCTCACTCATATCACCAAGTCTTCAACCTGCTCATTTTACAATCAACTCACTAACTAAAGTTAGATCAAGACCTCTTTGTTCTTTACATACCAGACCTGGTCCCTGATTTAGAATGATACCTTCCTGGGTCTCTACCCATTTGATCACCCATTAAATTTTATTCGTGACATAAACTGATGGGCATTGGGATCTACTCCTATCGCAATCCAGGAGTGACTTCTAACGCTAACACACGGGACTACCCGATTCTCTTCACGTCCCTCAAATATGAAATTCGGTTGTTTGTTTGTTGTCCTGGGTTGTGTGTTGTTTATAAACCCTGCGATATTGCTGGAAGCTTTAGGCCTTCCATCAATATAGATAGTCGCTCCCTTATTTTTATCCTTGTTTATTAGTTGTATATAATTTTCGACGAGTGCATATCTCCGCATACTTCGCGTGTACCGGACCAGCTGCATCCAATCGTTATAATTATAAAACGGTCTGACATAGTCCATCAATTCAGTTACTGTATTGTATTTTACAATTATTCTATCCATGGAAAATATCCCCAAGCCATGGAGGGAGGATGGTGCAATGCGATATGTCCTATTGTTGACAATGAAGTCAACATCTATAGGAGGTAGTTCCTTAGGTACCCATTGCTTCACTAGATGCTTATACCTGAGTGGAACATCTATGTCTCTTATGCTCTCATCATCATAAGAGCATGATCCTCCTTCAGAAAGAAAAAATTTCATGCATCTATAAAATTTTATTCTGAATTTTTCACCTCTAGTCCTTATTTTCTTATCATATCTACTAGATGCAGTCACATTTCCGGCCTCTATTTTTCCTAAGCTTTCCTCACTCGAAGAAGAAATATTTGACATGTACCTATTTTTTTGTACCTTCAGTTGCATGTGCACGTGTTGTTAGTTAGTAGTCCATCATCATATTCACAGTTCTAAATAAAAATTTTATATCTTTAGTTTTGGATGCACAATTAGACTAGGGTGAAATTACCAATATTAGTGGTCAACCACCTAATTTAATGTGATATCCCTCTTGATTTTGAACATATGAAGAACATATTAAAAATGTGAAAACACTAAGTACATGATAAATTTATCATATGGATCTAAGAAAAAAATAGTATTAAGGTTGTTGTTTGTTGGATTTGTGCAAATTAGAATTATTATAAGAAATGTCAATTGAAGACGAGGGTCAATGCTATGGAGTAAGAAATCCAACCATCAATTGGTGTGCTGCAAATCTTGGGTGTTTTAGTTGGCAATATGTCTAAGGCAATCCAAGAGTAGAACTATACAAATATTAGTTTTGTTCGATACAAGAGTAGAACTATACAAATATTAGTTTTGTTCAAGCCAAGATTAAAACTATATAAATATTAGTTTTGTTCAATCCAAGTTGAAGAATAAGTTAGCTAAGGAGATAAGAATAACATTCTCAATTGACCTTGTTTAAACCATTCCATTTGGTGTTTGTTGCACTAAGTGTAAAGAACAATGTTGAAGAATTATAAGACGGAAGTTAGGTATGAGTTATTTGTTACCTCTTTATTACCTTTTATTTTAATTGTATCCATATTTTATATTGATCAAACGAGGAATTAACCCGAAACTAATTCCATTAGACACAAACTCAATACTAAGGCCAACTAAGGAGAAAAAACACCACACGTTAATTAATCTAGGAGTCAAGCATACAAACAAACCTTCTCACAAAGAAGTGCTAGTTGGTGATGGAATCCAACATCATAGAATCGATGCGCGAAGGGGCTGAGTTTCGACGGGTGGTAAATATACCTTGAAAACCTGCTTAATGAACTAACGCCCTAGTGCAAGTTACCTCAATCAGTAGTGGGCAACCCTCCAAGGAGTCCGTTCGAGTCTAGCCAACATCAATCCTAGGTACAACACCACCTTCCCTGTGTTGTCACCTTGTGTAGGAAGTCTAAAATATTATGGCCTCTATGGTACCACCTACTATACCAAAGTAGAGGTGGGACAGTCGACAGTCGACACCAAGAACAACAAAGTAGGTTTTATTACTCTCAGGGCCCCAATGCAACCTCGTGATTGACCCTTGTGTTAGAAGGGCTTCCCAAAGTTAGTGATATAGAAACTGGATTTCACTCCCTAACTCAAGAATTTATGTTTGTTTAGTAGCTTTCGAAAGTTGTTTTCACACTCCTATTCCAAAGATCTACACCTAAGCTAACATGGGTTGGGTTTGAAGAGCCCTAGAAAATTTTCTAGATAAATTTTAATTAGTGCTTGATTTTAGGTCGTTGTTACTCAAAGGAGTTGTTGTTCTAGAGTTTGTACTTAAGGCTTAGAAGTACAGTGTCTAGGCATCCAAAAGTGAGTAAAGGGTAGAGAAGGAAGAAACGTCAACCTTTGGTAAGGGAAACTAGGGATGATTTCTGAGTTGGGGTTGTCTAGCTTCCAACTATTCCTGGATGTTTATATCCCTTTCAACCATTGCCCATGAACGTTCGAGTTCAACATGGGTAGTGGTTTTTATAAAAATAGTAGCAAAAATATTTAAGGCAACATGTGTTGGGTCTGATAGTCCGGGTTCGATATTAGGCTATCTTGTTATAGGGACAGTCATGGAGGAATAGAATGATAAGAAAATCTCAGGGAAATTTAGATGTTGTCTCAATTTCGGTCGTATAAAAGAGAGTTTACAGTCCCAGGAGTGAGAATAGGGTGCAAACCAAAGGCCCTTTCCTGTAAATGAGTTATATTTTAATAAATATGTATGAGGTGGGAGAAAGCATTAAGCTGTCTATCATGTAAGGCTTCTATCAAGGGAGAATCTCACTTATAAACAGAAGAAGAAAAAGGTAAAGAAAAAACATGATGAAGCACAAAATATAGATAGAATTCTAAAGTGTTGACTGGTCTTACTCCTGCTGATAGCTGGTACAGAGGAAAAACAGTAAACAATATAGAAAACCAGAATTCATTCACTATAGTAGAGGTTGTACTAAATTCTAGCGAAGCATTCATCAGATACAAGTATGAAATGAAATGAAAAATGAGATACAAGGAAAAAAACTCATAACACAGTCGTGACGGAATTGAGAATCTTCGTATTTTCTTTATATTAACTCTCAAGATAGAAAACCTCTATTACAATCGACACAAAAAGTTCCAGCCTTTGTTTCTTCTTTCTATAGTATATTTATACAAATTTACATATAATGGAATCTCAATCATTCTAGGATTTTTAGTTACAACAAGAAGGAGATCAATCTTTTCATTTCCTTATCTTTGTCTTCATTTGGTACCAGAAGCTTGCCCTCTTTATGCAGGAGCATCGCCAGCACATCAAGCGAGCCAACGTGAAAGCCGAAGACAGCTAGACAAGCCAGCACAAAATTTTGAAAACACTTTGAAATTGTTGCACAAAACTTAAATGAGCTATTAAGATGAGGTGCACTTTGTATATTGTATTGGAACTTGAGCGGATAGATCTCGTCCTTTAGTAGATAGATGGAATTTAAAATAGTTAATGCTGGTAGATAGGAATTTAATTCTAGATTAGACAATTTAGGAGCTGGAGGGAAAACGGATATAGACACCCTCATTGTATCATTGTAACATTAGCCTGAGCAAGATTGAATTGAGAAGAAGTAGAAGGGCATGTAGAGAATTGTATGAAGAACACCCATGTACAGACATTTGAATTAATAGAAGAAATCTTTGATTCAAATTCATGGTTTGTGTTGTTCTCTGTGTATTGATGTTGATATGATCTTGAATGGTTGCTTCCTGTTATGCATTTTCTTTTATATGCTGTGTATATGATTTCATGTTTGAATTGAAGTCTAAAAGGGAGATAGAATGAGTTTCAATTGTTTCTCTATTTGAGCCAGAGGATTACTACAAGGAGTGCAGTCGAATTGTTAGCAAGGAGTGCGTTGACAGAGGGTTCAAGTAGAGATAGCTTTTGTTCTCATTTTTCCCCAAGAGTGCAGTTAGGCACAGTGCCGTGCAAGGAGTGCGTAGGCTGGTTAAAAGTATCAGGGTTGCGAACCTGAGTGAATCTTGGAAGGACTGCTGCTACAGGCGTGCACAGATTCAAGGGACTTCAACACTCAGTGAGGTTGAAGGGTTGCCGCAAGGAGTGCGTGCAAGAGGTTTCCAAAGACTTAGAGTCATAGCAAAGCTCAGGAGTGATAAGGCCTCAAAGTTTTTGAAGGACAGTGGTCGAAGTTGCGCTTTGAATATCAGGAAGAAGCTTCAAGTTTGTGAGCAGGTGGATGCGTTTCGTGGAGAGGGAAGTAGTCATTTCGCAGAATCATCAAAGGAAGAAGGAATGGTCGAAATCCTCTGAGGAGATTTTGCGATGTTCCGAGGGCTGTTGGATCTTGTGGAGGTGCAAGGAGGTTACGATGAGAACGTTAGTAGGTTTAAAGCTCAGAAGGGGCAGAGTTGTTGATCCGAGCCACAGGGGTCATTGAATTTACACATGAGATCGTGTATCAGGGTTTTGCGAGTCGAAGCTCCAAGTTTTTGCAACGAGAATTGCGATATCGCGATCCGCGATATCTCAATAGGAGAATTGTGTGGTCACAAAAGGAGTTAGTGGATGACAGGTGGCGTACCATATCAAGGATTGGGAAAAGGAAAGTCTCGGATCCATTGACACTAGGATTCGTGATCCCACGAAGTCCGAAATCCCGACGAGGCGATGGGACTATTGAAAGTCAACCCGCGAGTGCAACGGAGTTTCGGTGGATCGGGGTTCAGGAGTTGGTAAATCGAGTGGCTCGATATCGCGAGTAGAGAAATCGCGATAAGGAAAGTGCCGATGGGAGAAGTCAGTGTTGACTGGCCATCGGGTCTCGGGATTTCGAGATCCCAGGGATCGAAATTTGACTCACGAAGTTGCGAGTTCCGATTTCTTGATAAGTAAAGAGAGGGGGAATCGTGCGAAGAGATCTGTGGGTGCATATTTCCCGATAAGGAAATAGAAGAACCTTGGTGTTCTTCAGGCTGAGAACAGAGAAGATCCTGTGTGTGCGCGTGGAATTTCTGACCTGTGGGTGGTGAAAGGGCCACGTTGCTAGCAAGTGGTATCAGAGCACATAAAGACTCTTTACTTTCTGTAGAAGAGAAGAGAATAATTCTCCATGCCGCCGAGGAGAGAAAGACAATCACCTGATCCAGAGGATAGAGAGGTGTGGAGAAGAGGCAGACAGGTAACAAATCCAGAAATGGAGAGACAGATGCGTGATCTCCAAGCAAGACTCGAAGACATGGAGACAACGCAAAGATGCACAGCTAGTGCAGGGGATCTGAGTGATTCCGATAGTGAAATAGAGGCTAAACAAGAGGAGGAAGTTGCAGCCGAAGATGCATTAAAAGAGCATTTGATAAAAGCTATCGCATGGATGGGTGCAAAGGCAAAAATGGACATTCCAGTTTACGAAGGAAATTTCGATGCAGAGGAGCTTCTAGATTGGATTAGAGCTCTTGATACTTACTTCGACTACGAAGATGTCGAAGAAGATAAGAAAGTCAAGCATGCTATCACGCGCTTGAAGGGACATGCAACATTGTGGTGGGATGAGCTACAAGAAGATAGACGTTGCAAAGGCAAGCAAAAGATCAAGAGTTGGGATCGAATGATTGCAAAGATGAAGGCAAATTTCATCCCTAGAGATTATCAAATTACTCTATTCAGGAGGATGAAGAACCTGAGACAAAAGCTGATGACAGTGAAAGAATACACTGAGGAATTCTATCGACTGAACATCAGGGCAGGTCATCGGGAGAGTGTTGATGAGAAGGTTGCTAGATATCTGAATGGTCTGAGATACGACATTCATGATGAATTGAGCATGTTAACCATACGAATGGTGGAGGATGCTTATCAGATGGCTCTGAAAGCAGAGGAGAAGCTGAGCCGAAAGCAAGGTTAGAGGGGTTGAGGCAGAAGTCAGCCCAGAGGCAAAGCAGTTGCCCAGGAAAAATATCAGAAGCCCAAGGAGGAATGGAAGAAACCTCAGGGTAAAGTTGAAAGAGGTGGAACCTCACAGTGGGGGCCGTATGTTGAACAGAGAGGGAAACATATAGAGAAGAACGGGGGATATGCTGACAACAATACTTTTCCTCGTACCAGAGGTAGAGGAAGAGGCCGAGGTGGAGTAATCACATGCTTCACATGTGGAAAGAATGGTCACAAGTCATACGAGTGTCCAGAGAAAAAGAAGGACATTGGAGAAGCTCACATCGCCAAAGCGTAGAGGCAGAATGTTGAGGCAGAAGATGCAGAAGGAAGAAGATTGGTTATGATGCGAAAAGTCCTTTTGACACCCGAGAAGGAGATGGAAAGTTCAGTCCAGAGGACTAGACTTTTTAGGACTTCTTGCAAGACCAAGGATAGGGTGTGCAAAGTCATCGTAGACAGTGGTAGCATGGATAATATCGTATCTACAGAGATGGTAGAGAAGCTGGAGCTGGAGACGACTGATCATCCAAGCCCATACAGAGTTTCGTGGCTACAGAAAGGACACCAGGTAGCTGTTACTAAACAATGCTTGGTTGAATTCAAGATAGGAGGATATAATGATAAGATTTTATGTGATGTTATTCCCATGGATGTTTGTCATTTATTGCTGGGTAGACCATGGAAATATGACAGAAATGTGATTCATGATGGGCGAATGAGCACATATACCCTGGAGAAGAATGGGAGAACCCATATGTTGCTTCCGATAAAGGATAAGAAGGTGAAACCGGAAGTAAGAAACACAGTACTTCTCATGAGTGGGAAGGAACTTCTTACAGAGGTGAAGAAGAAGGAAGATCCACAATTCTTTGTGGTCAGGAAGCCGAGGATTGTTCTGACTAGCACAAGAGTAGATGATTTACCAGATGAGGTTCAGGGACTGTTGGAAGAGTTTGCTGACATCATAGTGGACGAATTACCTCATTCGTTGCCACCGATGAGGAATGTGAGTCATCACATTGATCTCATACTAGGAGCTAGTTTTTCGAATAAAGCCGTGTATAGGTTGATGCCGCAAGAAAATGAAGAGGTTAAGAAGCAGGTCCAGGAGTTATTGGATAAAGGATTGGTTAGGGAAAGCTTGAGTCCATGTGTTGTACCGACAATACTCAGTTCGAAGAAAGATGGAGGCTGGAGGATGTGCACCGACTCAAGGGAGATTAATAATATAACCATCAGGTACTGGTTTCCATTGCCGAGGATGGATGATCTGATGGATTGCCTGAGCGGGATTTTTTTTTTCAAAGATAGATATGAAAAGTGGATATCACCAGATTCGCATGAGGGAAGGCGATGAATGGAAAACAACCTTCAAAACCAACGAAGGTTTGTACGAATGGATTGTTATGAAGTTTGTCTTGAAAAATGCGCCGAGTACCTTCATGAGGTTGATGAATGAAGTCCTGAGGGAGTTCATCGGGAAGTTCATCATCGTGTATTTGGATGACATACTAATTTACAGTAAATAAGTGGCAGAACATTTGAAGCATTTGGCTATAGTGATGAAGAAGCTACAGTAGGAGAAGCTGTTGATAAATATAAAGAAATCTTCGTTCATGAGGACAAAGCTCATTTACTTGGGTTTTTTTATTTCGGCAAATGAGTTGAGGATGGATCCAGATAAGGTGGAAGTAATTAAGAATTGGCCATCACCGAGAAATATCTTTGAGGTGAGGAGTTTTCATGGTTTAGCTAGTTTCTACCGGAAGTTCATAAAAAATTTTAGTGGAATTAGTGCAGTGATGATGGATACAATGAAGAAGCGGCATAAATATTTTCACTGGATAGCAGAGGCTGAGAAGAGATTCAATCTGTTGAAGAAAAAGATCACAGAACAACTAGTTTTGGTGTTGCCATATTTCCTAAAGACATTCCAGGTGAAACGCGATGCAAGCGGGTTTGCCATCGGGGTAGTCTTAAGTCAGGAAGACAGGCTGGTCGCATATTTCAGCGAGAAAATGGATGATGCGAAACTGAAATACTCCATGTATGATAACGAATTTTATGCTATCATACAAGCACTGAAGAAGTGGAGGCATTACTTGATCCCAAAATAATTTGTGTTATATAGTGATAACCACGCATTACAGTTTGTGACTCAATAGGAGAAGTTGAATAAAAAACATCCCAAATGGGTAGAGTATATGCAGAATTTCACATTTGTGATTAAGCATATTTTGGGTACTGCTAACAAAGTGGCTAATGCTTTGAGCAGGAAATGTTTGCTGATGCAAGAATTCCGAGTCAAAACATTGGGTTTTGATAATCTCAGGGACATGTATGCAGATGATGCAGATTTTGCAGAAGCATATGAAGCGACTGAGAATCCAGTTCTCAGAGACAGAAGCCCATGGATAGACTATATGATCCAGGAAGGATTATTGTTCAGAGGCAATCAACTGTGTATTCCAAATTTCTCCATGAGGGAGAATCTGTTAAAGGAGAAGAACAGTGGAGGCTTGGCAAGACATTTTGGCCATGACAAAACATTCGCAAACCTGAATGAGTCATATTTTTGGCCGGGAATGCGAGAAGATGTCAAGAGGTTCGTTGACAGATGTCAAATTTGCCAGCATTCGAAGGGGAGAAAGCATAATGCAGGTTTTTATCAGCCATTACCCATACCAGAGAGGCCATGGGAGGTGATAAGCATGGATTTTGTATTGGGTTTTCCAAAAACAAAAAGAGGATTTGATTCAATCTTTGTGGTAGTAGATAGGTTTTCTAAAATGACACACTTCATCCCATGCCAGAAGACCAACGATGTGACTCACATCGCAAATCTATTTTTCAAAGAGGTCATTCGAATTCATGGTTTGCCGAAAAGTATTGTTTTGGATAGAGACACGAAATTCATAGGGAATTTTTGGAGGACCTTATGGAAGAAGCTGGGAACTAAATTGATGTTTAGTTCTACTTATCATCCTCAGATGGATGGACAGATGGAAGTGGTCAATAGGAGTCTGGCAGACTTGCTGAGAAGCTTGGTGACAGAGCACCACAACAGTTGGGACAATGTGTTGCCATAGGCAAAGTTTGCATACAATGACTTAATAAATAGGAGCACAGGGAAGAGTCCATTTCAGGTTGTCTATGGCATGCAGCCAAGAGGAGTTTCAGAACTGAGGGATTCAGAGAAGACTGCTACTAGCAGTGCTAGTGTAGAATAATTCGTTGAGGCGATGAAATAACTTAATAGTCAGGTGAAGCAGCGGTTGCTGAAATCAACCTAGGAGTACAAGCGCAGAGCAGATCAGCATTGGAGACAACTTCAATTTGAAGTTGGTGATCTAGTTCTGGCACATTTGAGGAAAGAAAGGTTCCCGAGGGGAACGTACAATAAGCTAAAGATGAAGAAAATCGGACCATGCAAGGTTTTGAGGAAATTCAGAGAAAATGCTTATGAGATCGAGTTGCCAGATGGCATTGGAATATCTCCGATATTCAATGTCGCAGATTTATACCCATACAGGGATGGAGAAGCAGAAACTAGAACTATGCAGCCAGTGATCCAATGGATGAAACAATTTCCAGTTGCAGAAAAGCCACAGATGGAGCGTATACTGGACAAGAGAGTGGGTAAGAAGACCAGGCGGAAGCAATATTTTGAGTATCTGATCAAGTGGAGGAACCATCCAGTGGAAGATGCCAGCTAGGAGACCAAAGCAGAGATACAAAGGCATGGACAGACCATGCAGGAGCTCATGGATAGGATCCCATGAAAATTTTCAAGCGAGGGAGTATGATGCAAGAGCATCGCCAACACATCAAGCGAGCCAACGTGGAAGTGGAAGACAGCTGGACAAGCCAGCACAAAACTTTGAAAACACTTTGAAATTGTTGCGCAAAACTTAAATGAGCTATTAAGATGCGGCGCACTTTGTATATTGTATTGGATCTTGAGCAGATAGCTCTCGTCCTTTAGTAGATAGATGACATTTAAAATAGTTAATGATGGTAGATAGGAATTTAATTCTAGATTAGACAATTTAGGAGCTGGAGGGAAAACGGATATAGACACCCTCATTGTATCATTGTAACATTAGCATGAGCAAGATTGAATTGAGAAGAAGCAGAAGGGCATGCAGAGAATTGTATGAAGAACACCCATGTACAGACATTTGAATTAATAGAAGAAAGCTTTGATTCAAATTCATGGTTTGTGTTGTTCTCTGTGTATTGAAGTTGATATGCTCTTGAATGGTTGCTTCCTATTATGCATTTTCTTTTATATGCTGTGTATATGATTTCATGGTTGAATTGAAGTCTGAAAGGGAGATAGAATGAGTTTCAATTGTTTCTCTATTTGAGCCAGAGGATTACTGCAAGGAGTGCAGTCGAATTGTCCGCAAGGAGTGCGTTGACAGAGGGTTCAAGTAGAGATAGCTTTTGTTCTCATTTTTCCCCAAGAGTGCAGTTAGGCATAGTGCCGTGCAAGGAGTGCGCAGGCCAGGTAAAAGTCTCAGGGTTGCGAACCTGAGTGAATCTTGGAAAGACTGTTGCTGCAGGCGTGTGCAGAGTCGAGGGACTTCAACACTCAGTGAGGTTGAAGGGTTGGCATAAGGAGTGCGTGCAAGAGGTTTCCAAAGACTTAGAGTCATAGCAAAGCTCAGGAGTGATAAGGCCTCAGAGTTGTTGAAGGACAGTGGTCAAAGTTGCGCTTTGAATATCAGGAAGAAGCTTCAATTTTGCGAGCAGGTAGATGAGTTTCGTGGAGAGGGATGCAGTCATTTCGCAGAATCATCAAAGGAAGAACGGATGGTCGAAATCCTCTGAGGAGATTTTGCAAAGTTCCGAGGGTCGTTGGATCTTGCGGAGGTGCAAGGAGGTTATGGCGAGAATGTCAATAGGTTCGAAGCTCAGAAGGGGCAGAGCCGTTGATCCGAGCCACAGGGGTCGTCCGATTTGCATGTGAGATCGTGTATCGGGGTTTCGTGAGTCAAAGCTCCAAGTTGTTGCAACGAGAATTGCAATATCGCGATCCACGATATCCCGACAAAAGAATTTTGTGGCCACAACAGGAGTTAGTGGAGGAAAGGTGGCATACCATATCGAGGATCGGGAAAAGGAAAGTCCCGGATCCATTAACACTAGGATTTGCGATCCCGCAAAGTCTAAAATCCCAACGAGGTGATGGGACTGTTGAAAGTCAACCCGCGAGCGCATCGGAGTTTCGGTGCATCTGGGTTTGGGAGTCGGTAAATCGAGTGGTTCGATATCACGAGTAGTGAAATTGCGATAAGGAAAGTGCCGATGGGAGAAGTCAGCATTGACTGGCCATCGGGTCTTGGGAGTTCGAGAGCCCAGGGATCAACATTTGACTCATGAAGTCGTGAGTTTTGATTTCCCGATAAGTAAAGAGAGGGGGAATCGTGCGAAGAGATCTGTGGGTGCAGATTTACCTATAAGGAAATAGAAGAACCTTGCTATTCTTCGGGTTGAAAATAGAGAAGATCCTGTGTGTGCGCGTGGACTTTCCGACCTGCGGGTGGTGAAAGGGCCACATTGCTAGCACCTCTCGCATGCTCAGTAAAAGTAACACATCTTTCCACTTGCCGAGATATCAACCTTGACGGTTCCACTTGACAATTGGCCTCAAAAGAGTAACAATCTTGGGCTAATTGTGGCAACCATTCTTCCATCTGTCTGTCTATGAAGTCAATAGTGCACAATTGCACACTTGGTTTAATCATACATTTATCTATTTGAACTATGCCTGCCATAGTTACTTGTGAGATCTCAGCCGAATCTCTTTCTTCTTTTTCATTCAAATCAAGTGAGATTACCGCTATATTCATTTTACTCAATGCCTGAGCATTACCTTTGCTATCAATACCTAACATATTACTATCTATAGAACCAAAAGCCTCTTCTAAGGATTTCGCTACCCTCTTGGCTTGCAGCTTACCTTCCGAGATACTGTGCTCCTATTCTTTTAATAAAATATTTCCTCTGGTCTGTTCCGAAATGCAAAACCTGGGAATACTTCCCAATTCCCTGTTGTTTGTAGCTATTATAGCCTCTTGAAAGGCGACCCAAGCTGCACCAGCTTCTCTTTCTCTAACAAATAAATTTTCCAAAACTTGATTTACGATTAAGCAGTTGTCCCGAATTACCTCTACCTTGGCGAGTAAATTTCGCTAGGCTATAGAAACTTTGCTTTGAATCTCCATCGCCTGGAACTGGAACATCTTGATATTTATAACTTTACTTTTGACGATTTCCACTCTAGCTTGTAGCTGTTCGATCAAGTCTTTTTGCTGGCCTTGTATCTGACCATTCCGAACCACCAGCTCTACTTGTTTGAGCTTAGTTTTGAGCAGCTCTATCTTAATTTTATCAGCCAACCTTTCCTTTTCTATCCTTGCACTCACCTGGCCCTTGGAAGCCTCCTCTATTGTGGCTAGTCTAGCTTCTAGGGTTTTGATGAGGCGATTTTTTTGCTTCAGTTGGTTTTTCAAAACCCCGATTAAAAATTGATTCGCTGTGGCATATGTCCCTAATGTCCTAACTGTTTCTGTCGCAAACTGTTCATTCTTCTTTTCTTTCTCATCGGTCAATACTTTGTACTTCTTGGCTATTGATTCCCCTTCCTGATAGAATTCTCTCTTTACGACAACCTTTCTCTTCTTATCAAAGAAGAACTCATTTGGAGGGAGCTCTTCCATCCTTATGGGTCTCAATTCTTCATTTAAAATCCACCCTGCATCAATGTTTCCCTGAGTTGACTGCAAGGGAGTAATGGATGTGATGGGATCTCTGATTTGCTTAGCTGAATGGCCCAGACTAGTAACCGGAGTTTTCTTTTTCAGCGGGTCGGGAGTCTTTATCTCTGTTTTTGGACTCTTAGTTTGCTCTTCCTTGTTCGAGTGTTTTTTTTGGTTAGGTGTCGCATCTTTTAAGCCTTCGACTTCTTTTTGTTTCACCTCCGCTGTACTCAGATTCTCACCCCTCAATACTGCAGGAAGACAACTGCGTCGATGTTCTTGGAATCTTAGAACATTGGCCCTCTCTTCAGGTGCCATGTTAAGGTCCTAACCCGCACATAGGTAGATCAATGTATTCGGATGTAATAAAGGTCAATATTAATGAGACCTTTCAATAAAATAGAATAAGGCGGATGTAAGAAGACCTAATAGAAGCTTCCACTTCT
>JASDQU011249403.1:0-13950 GCA_032191745.1 Picea mariana
GCACCAACTGGATTTATACAAGCACCAACTTGTATACAGAAAACTCTGTGTTTTCGTGAGCACCACCCTACCACCCTGTTTTCTTTGGCTGCAACCAGATGGAAGCTACAACTCCTTGTGTTCAAGCATCCACTTGAACCTCTTAGGACAATAGTCCTCCCAAGCACCTCCCAACCACCCTCAAATATAAAGATTTGCTTTTTGTGAATTTATTACAGTGATTCAATAGTTTTCATTTTCTTACCAGGCTTATCACTGTTCAACTATGTTGCTCTGCTCTGCCTGCATCAGTGTCTCCCGTCTTACATCCTCTTCAACTTTCTGATCTTATCCTCTGTCTCTGCATACACACCTCAGATTTATCTTCTTCTCACAGATATGCATCTTTGATATGTGCACTTTCTTCTCTCTTCCACTATTATGTTATATTCAGCTTCTGTTCCTCATCTCTGTGTTTTCTTTCCACCGTGTATACTGTAATTTTACCTTTCTATAGTTCAATTCATTTTTCACTCAGCACAGCCACGCACGCACAATCACAGCGTGTTTCTGTTATACACTCCCTCTTTGGTTACACCTTGAATCATCTTGGGGAAAAACGCATTAGCAACTGAATCGCCAATCGTCTAAGAACCATGATTTGGTTCTGCTAACTGAATCATAACTAAACAGTTAATCATGAATATCAACAATAGCCATTCGATCAGATGCTCAAATAACCAGCACCGTTGGATTAAATCCACAGGGTCTTGCATTTATTTTTCCATTTCGCATTTCGGCATTTTGGCCTTCCTATGGTGAAGTGTTTCGACACTCCAACTCCCGGTATCCAAAACCTGCACCAAAAGGTGTTTTTTGCATTTCGGCATTCCGTCATTTCGGCATTCCTGTGGTGAAGTGTTTCGACACTCCAACTCTCGGTATCTGAAACCTACACCAAAAGGTGTTTTTCGCATTTTGGCATTCCTGTGGTGAAGTGTTTCAACACTCCAACTCCCGTGTTCCGAAACCTACACCAAAAGGTGTTTTTCACATTTCGACATTCCGACATTTCGACATTCCTGTGGTGAAGTGTTTCGACACTCCAACTCTCGGTATTCGTAACTTGCACCAAAAGGTGTTTTTCGCATTTCGGCATTCCAACATTTCGGCATTTCTGTGATGAAGTATTTCGACACTTCCAACTCCCAGTATCCGAAACTTCGAAATAGAGTTTAGCTTATGATACACCTCCAACTCCCGGTATCCGAAACTCCAAAATTTAGTTTAGCTTTTGATCTTGCCATGCGATCATCGTTGTGTTGTTGGTCGTGATCTTTGCCATCAATGACAAACACGCATACGTTGCCTCTGTCTGAAAACATGCCAACAAGCTTTCCCTTTCACAGTCAAGTGCAACTTTAGGGACTAACACCAAGGACAATCCAAGGAAGTAACCACCTCTAATAATTTGTTATCATCATGAAAGAATGTTGTCAACATGAAAAATAATATTGTCGCACATGGGGGGAATTTCAGACATGGGGAGAATTAGATATGTTACCCCCAATGGAAAATATACATATTCACTATATGAACCTAATTTGATCAAAGGATTTAAAGGATCGTGGTTAGTGGGAGTGGAGATTGCATAAATGGTGGAATTGACCACATAACTCATTTGAAAAGGAAGTGTATATAATTAAACAATAGGGATAAACTATATATGAGACAAAAAAGGTGAGCCATTGTCTTGGGTCAAATGTGGTTAGGGATTACAATATGAGTTTTTATATTTAGTGATAATGGGTCTTTCATGCATAAACTGCATCACACAAAAGAGAGAAGACACCGCAAATTTGAGGATATATACATAGTCATGTCCAAGGAGCATATTGAAGTCCATTGGCATTGTCACAAATCCTATATCAATTAAGACAATATTAAAACCTAGCTCAATTAGGAGGTCAGAAAAAATCCCTAATGTTTCATATAGTCTACTATTAAAGGATTGCAACTTTCTCATCAGTGGGATGAGGGTGGGAGAACCATATTTCTACCAAGCAGATAAAGACATAATATAAGAGGAGGCTCCTTCATCCACTACAAATCAATAAAAACAGATATTCTTAACAATGACACTTATGTGGAAAGGGGTGGAAGAATACAAACATGGCTTTATAAGTTAATCCAATTCAAAGATATTGGCCTTATAATACAAAGGGTTCAGACTTTCATTTGTATTATAATTTCTAGGCCCAGTGGACAATATTCCACTAGAAGTGGAAGGGGTCCCTTATAATCTTGGAGATTTTTTCTTAGAAATGAATATTTATTGGGAGGACAAGTCACCTAAATAGTGTGAAACAAAACAACTCAAATGTGATGGAGCAACATTAAAAAAACAAGTTTTCATGTCAACAAAACAATTATTGTAAGTTGCAAGCTAGTGTGGAGTCTTCTAATTAGGAAATTGGGATTTTGAATCATCAAAGTTCTACAATATCATAACATGGGTGACTATGATGCTATTTCTCAAAGTGAAAATAAGGATGCTTAGGTTTACACCCTTGTTAAAACAACATTTGAGCATGGCTAGCATTTAATTTCCCCAACATAGTTAACATTGTTAGTCTAACTGCCCCTTGCCTTTGGTTCCTACACTTAGGTTTCATATTTTTCATGTTCTTCTTATGTGTGGCTTCGTTACTCATTTAAGGTTGGGAAGAAGGAGGAGGACCTAAGTTAAAGGAGGTTAAATGTAATTCACCATAGTTTGGAGTATAAATAAACCACATAGGAAGTCCTATGGTCAAGTATATAAGGCTCAAGGTGTTAGCACTGAGAGTCACCCTCAAACTACTAGAAGATAAGCCCAGTACCCATCAAATAGGTTTGTAATGGTAATTTTATGATCAAGTGTCAAATGGATAAAACTTAGCACAAAAATGCACAAACACAGAAATTTCTAGGCAAGATGCATAAGCAAGTGAGGTCTTGGCTAAATTCAGTCAGTGATTTAAAGAGAAGTGTGGGTAGATGGAAGACTTTAATGAGAAGGATGAGTAGTCTACTATCAACATCAGGCCTTACTAGCAAACAAGTGAAGAAATAACTCAGACACAAGAACTTCTTTAATCTAAGATTTAAAACACTGATAAAAATTACAACAACATCACAATCAAACATACATTGTAACACATCTATAATACATCAATTGAATCATTCAATGATGAGAAAACCTGAGTGAGAAAGAACTAAGATGATGGAAAAGAAAGTTGACTTATATTAGGAAAAATTTCTCAACTCTCATACATAAAAACTAGAGTTTGGATTTGTTACATCAAAACATTACTAAGGGAGTCTATGCTCAACCATTCGAACCCAAAAATGTTCTTCTAATGCTGCATTTATAGCCTAAACAAGGAATGGCATCATACAATTAGATCTTGATCCTCTAACACAGGATTCTCCCACCTAAACCTGAAAGTCTTACACATGTTCAAGTGGAAACAACAAACTGCTATAAACAGGGGAAATGTTGGAAATCATCCTAACACCATAATATTTTCATAGTGAGGCGTCCTTTGAGTGCATATCCTTCATTTCCAGGTAACCTCTAGCTCTAACTGACCTCCCATCATCTGTGTTATGCTCCACTAGCCATCTGGTGACCATTGATTCTCTCAAAACCCATCAAAATAGGAATTGGCAATGAATCCTATAGCGTTGACTGTATCAGCCAGTTCACAACGGATTTCACAGCGAATTTCGTAGCGAATTCTATAGCGCCCGCATGTGTAGACCATTTTGCAGCAGATTTCACAACGAATTTTCATCTTTTGTCTGTGTAGATCATTTCGCAACGACTTTGCATTTTTTGTCTGTGTAGATCATTTTGCAGCGCCAGGCGCTACAAAATGTCATGTAATTGTCCGATTTCTGCAGTTTGAGCCAAAAATACCCAAAAACCTTTGCCAAAGGTATATAATCCTGTAGAAGCCTCTAAATAGGGTGTATGAATGCAAAATCTGGTATAAGCATAATACTTCCCACCAAAACTTGAAAATGAAAGGATAACCATCTTCAAAATTGAGATCCTTTCAACCGCCTCATTTCACCTCCTGAGTTTGGTACTCCTCCTGGTTTCATATTCAGATAACAAATTCAAATTTCTCTGAGATAATTCATCTTTGAAAGGCTGTAACTCTAGTTTGATCTTTCTGATCTGAGATTGTAAATCCTTGTTCTACATGTATAGATTCCTAAGCTTCCTATGAAGGGGAAGAAATATCTTTGTTGTAAACCTGGATTTGTCAATGGTTTCCAAATACATATCCATCAGATCCTTTAATTTTTTTCTCTCGCCGAATCCTTCTCCCTTCAAGTGAGAAATCTCTTTTCTAGCATCGCTGAGCTATCTAATTAGTCTTTTGAAGGTTGGGTTGTCAAGGGGAGTGTTTATGTCTATGAATTCAACATGTTTCTTAGCATTCTCAATTTCACCCTTATCCTTCCTCTTGACAGGAGCTTCTATTATGACTTCTTGTTGAACAGTTTCCTTCTTGGCTGATGATCTGGCGAAGGGCCTCCTAGATTTAGTCTCAATTGCAGTAGTTGGTGAGGGGAAGAGTAACCTTCTCCCTTTTTTCTTGTGGTTTTAGCTGAGGGAGTTTCTGCTAATTCTCGAGCTGGTTGGGATGAAAATTCCCTTTGTGGTGAGTGATGAGCTCCCCATTCTTCTTCTTCTTGTTCCTTGGGAGCCTCATCATATTTAGCAATGTGTTTTCCCTTTCTCTTTTTACTTGTCTCTGTGTGAAAAACACTATCAGTTTTGAAAGGGATATGCACCTTAGATTGAGGAGTAGGAGCTACATTTAATTGCAGATGTGATGAGGCAATGAACTGCTTCCAGGCTATTTTTCTCTTCTTCAACTCCTTCATCATAAGCATCCTAATCAACCCTGAGTGGAAAACACTTGTTTCCACAACCTTGGACTTGGCTTGGACCCTGTCATCCATTTTCCCCATACTCCTAAACAAATAGAAAGTGATGTTCAAGAGGTCTTTGCCTGTGAAGTGCAACAAAAGTCTTATGTGGTATTGGTAAATCATATTAAATATTCCCTCATAGGTAAAAGATCTTTGTATCACCCTTAACATCTTGTCAAATCCCTCAGCCAAGTGGCTCCTAGGCACTCCCTTTGATAAGTTATCTCCCTCACATTATGGTTTGAGGAACTCTTTAGAGAAGGCTGCATTATGATTCATGGATTTAAACCATATTTCACTAGTGTTGGGTATCTCATTGGCTGCTGCAATGGTGGCTTCATATACCTCCAGTTCAAGGGTTCCCACCTTGGTTTTGGTACCATCAAAATTCAAGGAAAACTCTCTGGCTACCTCAGGGTTTCCCCTCTACATATTCTGACAGAAATTGAGACATCCAACTTGCTGGAAGACCTCTCTGATCAAAGGTTCAGCATCAAATAACTGCATATAATAGGGCTCAGTCCTCACTACACTCCCACCCTTGTGAGCCTTCTTCTTCTATGGTGTATCCATTTTCTATTATAGGAGGAAAAATGCTACAATAATTTGAGAGATGTGAGAGGCCAAACGAAGAACAGAGGTCTTAGGGTTTGGAATGATGGTCTTTTAAAGATGGCTTCTTCTAAGGCTTCAAACTTTTCCTACCTATTTGAATTTTGAGCTTATGAAAGGGAAATTGATGGTTAATAAATGGAATAAAACCTTTCAGGAAAAGGATATGCAAGGAGGAAGCAGCTTCCAGAGTTTTAAGTTAACACTTCACCATCATTTGCAAGGTTATCACAACTTTAAACAACAAGGCTCTTTAAATTTCCAACGTAGACAGACTTTAGACTTGAAATGACAATTGAAAATTTAAAGGAAATAAGTTGATACAGGCTATGTGATTAGAGGATAATGATGTTGAGTTTGATGTACAGTTTCGCAACACCAAAATTGGGATTTGCATCATAATCCGTAGCAAATTTCTCAATATAAACAACAAGGGCCAAGAAAGAGATAGGAAAAATGGATCTGACAGCAGGATTTTCTCAATTGTAGTAAAAGAAGCTAAAAATATTGTAGCTAACTAAGAATTGGTGATAGAAAAGGTAAAAGGGGCAGGTTGGTAATGTGGATCCTCAATTCGCAGTGCCCAGGAGGGAAACACAAGAACAACTTTAATATGATCTTCAACATAGCTCAAAAAACTCAAGCAGTACGTGGACACCGAGGTTTAACAGTAGATATGCTTTAGATTGTATGAAACCACCTGCAACAACTCTAACCTCCAATTCCCCTCTACCAGCTAGTTTGTAGAAGATTCCACAGCACCTATCCGAACTTAGGAGTTTCTACAGCGCCAAACTAAGAGAAAATTTGAAATCTTTGAGAAAACAGTTAGATAGCCTTAAATGACTAAATCCCAACATGTTTCCTTTAAATCATGGATGCCGAAAACAATGAGATCGATTGACACAAGCCTCATAAGTGAAATAATGGTAAAGAGGGAAGATGTACTCGAGATGTGCTACGAAATGTCCTAATGAGATGGAAACGTACTAAAACGGCTTTGATTTGACCTTCTAACGGGTAGAGGGACATAGTCGATGGGTTTAAGCGCATAGTGGAAGTGGTGACATGTGAGGGTAGTGGTGGCATAAGGGTGATGGTGATGGATGTATAATATTGTGATGATATGAAGATATGAACCAAATGTATGGGCCAACATCAACCCTAATTTGTTTGTTCCAAAACCTAAGAAAACCATAAAGAGGAGATCAAAAGTGAAACTTAAACAAGACTAAGGATACAAAATTAAATATCTAAGGATGAATTGACCCACAACAACTTCATGAAACCCTTAGCAACTTCATGTGATAACGCAAGGTAGTAGCCATAATAGGGGAACAACATTTCCAAGTGGTGGAAAGACCAAGAGACTTCCTTGTGAATGAATCCCTTGGTTGGTGTTCCCTAAAACATTAGCCATGATACACTATGGTAAGGTGACGATAAGTTCCTATCTAGAAAGGGGAATCCTACCGTATTAAGGTGATCATATTATAGAGATGAAGGGAACTCCTAGGATAAATAAAAACCAATATTTGAAAAAGGTTCATTCAGAGAAACTATTCACTAAACTAATTTATCAGTTAATCTCACTATTCTTTTATGTCTTGTTGTTAATTTTAGATTTACAAAAATGAACACATCCCTATGACACATTGTCAAGTATAAATAAAAATGATCAATAGGGAGCTTCCAAATGTGCATCCCACTCTCAATGATGAAATCTAACAAGGAAAATTACACAAGTGAAGGTAATAAGGTATTTTAAAAATCTCAAAGTATGCCACCAATGGTTGGGTTGTTATATTATTTGTAGTGAAAGAACAATCATCTGATTCTCCAGTCGAGGTGGATCGATTGGGTTATGCATCAACCAATGATTCAAGTCAAGGTTTAGGTGATCGAACAGGGAGTCAAAAGTCGAAGTGGTCGACCAGGAAAGTTTAAAGTTCAATCGATAGGAGGTCGAGTGGAAATCGACTAGAGGTCAACTAGGTAATTGACTAGTAATCAACTCGTAGTCGACTGTAATAAAATCCCAAGATTTGCGAGATTACATCCAATCATATGCATGGATCTGTAACCATTTTTGGGCGCCATGATTTAGGGTTTTTCATGTTTTAAATCATATAAATAAGGTGTGTTGTAATTGTATTAAGATTGATGTTCATGTTGATGTTGTTGGTCATGTAGATGCAAGTCGAATTGGATGCAGGGTTGTTCTTGTGTAAAGAAAGAGTATGATGGCGACAATGTCTTAGGTGTAGACCAAGGTTAGTCATGTAACTCTTTATTCAATGAATGAATAATGAAACAAGGGAGAAAGACACTCAAGGAATGTTGGGTTTCTCAGTCAAGGGTTTCTAGGGTAAAGTCTATGTGTACTGTGTGTTTGTCATTTATTTCTTTCTTAAATTTTCTTCTCTTTCCTGGTTGGTTTAGTATGAGGAAATAGTTTTTCCCAACACATCCCACACTCAATGATGAAATATAATAAGGAAACTTACATAAGTGAAGGTAATAAGTTAGTTTCAAAAGCTCAAAATATGCCACCAAAGGTGATGAAATCCAATGGATGTTGATCAAGGGTCACTCTTGTCTGCCAAAGGATGTCTCCCACAATCCCATAAGAAAGTACCCTAAGGTAGAAAACTAAATAAAGGACACCAATATGCATCTTCATACCATATGGTTAGGGGGAGCGAAGTTACTTTTAACCTTGATTATCTTATTAACATTGATTTTACCAAAAACTCAGGTGTCAAGCAAGCCATTAGCATTGGGTAAGGATTTCTTAAGTTCTATACATATGAGAGTTGGAGGGAAGTGTAGAAATACCCATTCCACAAGGTTCCCTTCAATTATATACCCAATTTTCAAGAGATAGATGGGTGTCTTCCTAATTACACACAATGTTACAAAGGTATTTTCTAATTAATCATTTCCTATTTCGATATGCCTCAAATATTCTAGAACCACCAAACCAATATAATCTCAAGGCCTTAACCTAATCTAATGTTTGTACATTAAACCAATAGAAGAAAACTCTAGGTTGATTTTATTATGCTTATTTTAGGGTATGTTGCTTAATTTAATTGTTGTGATATATTCTCTTTGTACTCTCTCGTGAAACTAACCCCAGGTGGAGGTCATGAACTAATGAATATAAATAATTTGTTGCTTAATATGGTGTATATTGTGTGCATTTTATGTGTGATATTGTAGAAAAAAATTCTTAAAGTGAAATCTTGAAAGGAAAAGTGCTTGGAAATTGAAATTTTCTTCTTTTTTCTCTTACTTTCTAAATTAAAAAAACTAGGAATAGGTAAACAATTTTGGGAATGTATTATATTCTTTGCATGGTTATCCCCTCCACCTCCTAAAAAACAAATTGGGCTATGTTTTTTTTCTCTTTTGGCTTGTTTTGTGTTTTTCATCCCATTGTAATTTAATCTCGATTAAGGGATTAGGGTTGTAATATAATTTAATTAGGTTAATGGATTATGTTTTTGGATGTTTTGGAATACCTAAATATTGTATTATGTATAGTCAAGTTAATATAATATAATATAGAGGTGTGGCTCTAAGTTTTGCTAGGTTCCTAGTTAAGGGTTTCCAGGGTAAATCTCTATGTATTGTGTGTATGCCATTGTTATTCTTTATATTTTTCTTAAGAATGTGTATTCATTGTTTCACTTCAAAGGTTTAAAACCAACAAAAAATATGTAGTGTAGTCATATAACCACATAATTACTCCAAAGGAAAAAAACAATTCCCTTAAATATTTATATCTTTCAACCCTAAAAACATCCACTAAGCATAAAAAAATAGTTGAAGGTGTGTACATGTGCAATAGGCTAACATGAAAGTTGAATTTTGTGTAGGGGGGGAAAGTGATACATGCAAGACTACGCATATTTTCTATAAAAATCAATGGTGTCACATGATTTTCATCATAAAAGTGTGTGTTTTGCACACAAAAGTAAAAAAAAGGTGCACACCTCAAGAGAAAACTAAAAAAAAATAAAAACTAAAACATGGAATATAGTTATAGCATTTTATCTACTACAAATCTTGAATAGACAGAGGATACTAATAGAAAAACATGGAGAAAATACAAATAAGAAATCTCTAAATCCAATCTAAGGGAGATGTTAGAAATGAAAGAAGTTCATCCCTAGTGGAGACACCATTATATTCATGAGAGTTTTCACAAGGTGTGTACCACTAATTCTTCACTTGCAAGTTGGTATACTAGTGTCAAAGAACAAAAAATAAAGAAGTTTTACTCTACCAAGAGAGTAAGAAAGATATGAATCTATAATGCATTGGACCCATTGAAGAAGTATTCCAAGTGATTGTTGAGCTAGAGGAGTAGATAAATATCTCCAAGCAATTTGTACACAAAACAAGTAAAAACACTTTCCCTATAGCCCCAAGGGTTAGCTCATTTGGTTGAATCATCTGCCTAAGGCATGTTGCTAATGGGGAGGACATAGGGCACCGACATGATTTGGTACAATGAAGGTCCAAGTTATCCAACCTTTGACCCCATGTTAAGGAGGCCTTTTATAGGATTTTGGTCCTTCCAAGGGTTTTTAAATGAAGGATGGGTCCACATTCTATAATAGTCATGAAATAACCACCCTTTAGGTGCAATTTATTTTTTTATCAAAATTGATTAAATCAACTCTTACATGTACCTTAATCAATTTTGACCATGTTAAGGGGCATGTGCAAGTTCTAAATCTATATGAGTGCACTTGTGCAAATTTTGAAAACAAAATCATGCTAATCAAAAAAATCAAGGAACCTAATTATGATCCAAAGTTTTAAGACATTTTTCCAATTCCATACTAAATAGACCATATGGTAATGCATTCTAGGAATATAATTGGTTGGTACATGTAAGTGAAAACCAGTGATAATAAGGCCATTTATATACTCCCTTCCCACCCCCCAAAACCCTCATGTGAAGAGGGATCTTGAGAATAATTAGTTGAAACCCTTCCTATAGTTGATTCTATAGGTTTAGATGCAAACAACCTAAAGATGGTTGTTCTCTTAGCTAGAGCCACATAATCAATTTTAGTCGTATTACCCTTTTTCACCACTTGTGTCCATCCTTCACCATTAGGAATACCTGAAGCCTTTGGACTTGGTTTGCAGGATAATAGTAGGGGGGGCTCAAAAGGGTCATCCTTGGAAAATAAGGAAAATACCTAAGCCTATGGTTTGGGTTTGGAATCTAAATAATGTATTCAATAAGTAATAAAAATAATACTTGTTCTTTATGTTGATGACCTTAACCTCACTGTATGACCCTAAACTTTTCAACCCTGTGAAATCCATCCTTACGAAGCAATTTGAAATGATAGACTTAGGTTATTTGCATTATTTCCTAGGCCTCCAAGTATTGCAAACCAAGGAAATTCCTTTCCCAATATAAGTATTCATGTGACCTTCTTCATCGCTTTCACATAAAATATTGTAAACCAACCCCTTCTCCCTTCTAATTTGGAATAAAAAATGTTTCCACCTGTACTACACCCAAAGTAGATGACACTTTGTACCATCATTTAGATGGTAACATTTTGTATTTGACTTATACCTATCCTAATATTTCCTTTAATGTTAGTCTTGTTTCCTGGTATATGCAAACACCCCACGAAATCCATTGGAAAGAAGAAAAAAAGACTTTGGTAAATCCAAGGTACGATTCAATTTAGGATACATTACAACTTAGGGGGGACTCTTTTGTTGCTTGGTTTCACTAATTCCAATTGGGATAGAAACCTTGATGATCAAAATTCTATTGTAGGTTATGTTTTCAATCTTGGTTCCAAACTTGTCACTTGGGATTGTTAGAAACAACATGCTCTTGTTGTTTCTTCAACGGATGTAGAATACCAAACAACAATTAATTCAATTCAATACTCCTTGTTCCTTCAATGGATTATTTTAGAGTTTGGATTCCAAAAATAGCATCCAACCACCCTCTGGTGTGACAATCAAAGTGTTATCAAGCTTGCCAAAGATCTAGTTTAACATCAGTGCAACAAACACATTGAGCTACAAATGCACTTCATTAGAAAGTTTATTCATGATCGCATTCTTGAAGTGTTATTTTTCCCTACAAATGATCCAGTTGAAAAAAAATTCCAAACTTGGATCTATGTTAGGAGTTTAGCAAGTTGCCATTAAGAGGGGATGGGCTCTAGTGCTTCCTTCATTCTACTATTGTATCACCTTTGTAAATCCTTCAATCCTATCCCAATTTGTTTTTAATGGAGGATGTTATGATTGTATCGAGAGTAGTGAGGTGCTTTACAACCCAATATGGGGGAGATGTTGTCACACTAGCATTAGGTTAGATAATGTTACATTAAAAAAATTTAAATTCAACTCAATTAAAAAAAAAATAGTAATAAAAATATACTTGACTCAATTAAAAAAAAAAAACAATTACACACAAAAAAACACAGCTTAATAAATTTGATCCCTCTCGGTGCTTAATAGATCTGAGTGGATCTATGTTGGTATTTAAGCACTTAGGATTTAATTAAGATCAACTTGGTCTAATGTATATTTAGATAAAAGTATGTTTATTCAATGTGTTTCTTTAGAATGCATTAGTATGCATTTGTTGTTGTGTAATCTGATGGTCATGATTTATTTTACACATAAAGTGATCCAATGGCTCATATTCTCCTTGATACTAATGACTATTGATCTATGGATTATCACCTGATTGGTCTATGATCTCTATTTAAAGAGCATGGAGGGTCATTTGTTCAAGATCGACTATGAGAAAATCTTATGTACAATTTTTTCTTTTGCATTAATATATTGCCTCAAGTTGCCATGTTGGTTGAGGCCATGGACTATTTCCCTCTGACAAGGTTTTATCCACGTGAAAACGTTGGAGTATTGATCTTTGTTTTGGATGTGTGAGTATTTTCTTAAGGTGTTTTTCGTGTGTGGAAATACCATGTTTTGTCGAACACCTCAAACCAACATCAAGGTAGATATGCTCTACAATGTATTTTGAGAGAACATCGTTACCAACTTAATAAGAACGATGACCTCCAAATGAGAACTCAAGCCCAAAAAACCCATATTTGTGTGTCAAAAATACCAAAATCAACCTCCAAATCAAAAAGTGGTGCTACGGGTAGCACCCTTTTTTTGAGGTGGTTAAAATTTTGACCTGTTTGAAATCATGGCCTTGACAACTGGAAAAAACACTTAAATTCACGTTAAATCCAATTAGCATGATTAGATTTCGAGGGTTTCATTCTATAAGGAGGCCAAGGCTCGAAACTCATAACGGTTGGGAGGAGACACCCAAAAAAACCATCTATGTTAAGGGTTGGTGTGGCCCATGCCGGATGTGATCCACGGGCGGTTTTAACAACTCAAATGCTCCTGGGTCACGGTTTCTTAGACCACAAGCTAGTCTCGTAGGTAATGTACACACTAGCAAAAAAACACACTAAAATTCACTCTTGAACCAAAAAGTGATGTTACCAGTAGCACTAGTTGTTTTTTCCATGTTAAAATTACGACTCAAGTGAAACCATGACCTTGACAACTAGCACCATCGCACATAAAAAAACTTAAAATAAATTACTATATCATTACTTGAAATTCATTTATGAATTATTTTTTTAATTTACGTTAAAAAATAAATAGATAGAAAAGGGAAAAATCCACAGACAAGTTTAAAAAAAAACACCTTTTAAAAAAAAAGTATAACCCAATTTAAAAAAAAAAAAAAAATGTTAAAAAAAAATTTAAAAGTTATATTTTTTTTAAAAACCAAAAAACGAAAATTTAATAAAAAAATTAAAAAAGGGAAAAACTAAATTATTAAAAATAGAAAAGGTTTAAAACAAATTTAAAAATAATTATTGTTGTAAAAGGTGCTCTACAGCCGAGTCTGGGAGAGATGTCCATGTAACATAACATATTAAAATAATAGTAATAAATACACAAAATAATAAATTAATAATAAATTAATAAAAAAATATATTAAAATATATATAAAGAAAAAACACATGTAAACAACAAGTCAGCTCAATTAATCAATCGACACAATAATCAAAACACATATATAGTACCACCAACATAGATCCATCTTAACCTCGAATCTATCAAGCGTCGAGAGGGATCAAATCTCTAGAGGTGCAAACCTTTAACCTTCCTCAAGTTTTGCACTCGAAAAAAGGTTTTCACCTCAGGAGATTGGATCTCTCTTGGAGCTTGGTAGATTCGGGGTTAAGATGAATCTATGTTGGTTTTAAAAACCCCAAATCGAAAATTTTATTATATTAAAAAATAAATAAATAAAGAACAAATTATCAC
>JASDQU011249403.1:13970-25285 GCA_032191745.1 Picea mariana
ACTAAAACATGGAATATAGTTATAGCATTTTATCTACTACAAATCTTGAATAGACAGAGGATACTAATAGAAAAACATGGAGAAAATACAAATAAGAAATCTCTAAATCCAATCTAAGGGAGATGTTAGAAATGAAAGAAGTTCATCCCTAGTGGAGACACCATTATATTCATGAGAGTTTTCACAAGGTGTGTACCACTAATTCTTCACTTGCAAGTTGGTATACTAGTGTCAAAGAACAAAAAATAAAGAAGTTTTACTCTACCAAGAGAGTAAGAAAGATATGAATCTATAATGCATTGGACCCATTGAAGAAGTATTCCAAGTGATTGTTGAGCTAGAGGAGTAGATAAATATCTCCAAGCAATTTGTACACAAAACAAGTAAAAACACTTTCCCTATAGCCCCAAGGGTTAGCTCATTTGGTTGAATCATCTGCCTAAGGCATGTTGCTAATGGGGAGGACATAGGGCACCGACATGATTTGGTACAATGAAGGTCCAAGTTATCCAACCTTTGACCCCATGTTAAGGAGGCCTTTTATAGGATTTTGGTCCTTCCAAGGGTTTTTAAATGAAGGATGGGTCCACATTCTATAATAGTCATGAAATAACCACCCTTTAGGTGCAATTTATTTTTTTATCAAAATTGATTAAATCAACTCTTACATGTACCTTAATCAATTTTGACCATGTTAAGGGGCATGTGCAAGTTCTAAATCTATATGAGTGCACTTGTGCAAATTTTGAAAACAAAATCATGCTAATCAAAAAAATCAAGGAACCTAATTATGATCCAAAGTTTTAAGACATTTTTCCAATTCCATACTAAATAGACCATATGGTAATGCATTCTAGGAATATAATTGGTTGGTACATGTAAGTGAAAACCAGTGATAATAAGGCCATTTATATACTCCCTTCCCACCCCCCAAAACCCTCATGTGAAGAGGGATCTTGAGAATAATTAGTTGAAACCCTTCCTATAGTTGATTCTATAGGTTTAGATGCAAACAACCTAAAGATGGTTGTTCTCTTAGCTAGAGCCACATAATCAATTTTAGTCGTATTACCCTTTTTCACCACTTGTGTCCATCCTTCACCATTAGGAATACCTGAAGCCTTTGGACTTGGTTTGCAGGATAATAGTAGGGGGGGCTCAAAAGGGTCATCCTTGGAAAATAAGGAAAATACCTAAGCCTATGGTTTGGGTTTGGAATCTAAATAATGTATTCAATAAGTAATAAAAATAATACTTGTTCTTTATGTTGATGACCTTAACCTCACTGTATGACCCTAAACTTTTCAACCCTGTGAAATCCATCCTTACGAAGCAATTTGAAATGATAGACTTAGGTTATTTGCATTATTTCCTAGGCCTCCAAGTATTGCAAACCAAGGAAATTCCTTTCCCAATATAAGTATTCATGTGACCTTCTTCATCGCTTTCACATAAAATATTGTAAACCAACCCCTTCTCCCTTCTAATTTGGAATAAAAAATGTTTCCACCTGTACTACACCCAAAGTAGATGACACTTTGTACCATCATTTAGATGGTAACATTTTGTATTTGACTTATACCTATCCTAATATTTCCTTTAATGTTAGTCTTGTTTCCTGGTATATGCAAACACCCCACGAAATCCATTGGAAAGAAGAAAAAAAGACTTTGGTAAATCCAAGGTACGATTCAATTTAGGATACATTACAACTTAGGGGGGACTCTTTTGTTGCTTGGTTTCACTAATTCCAATTGGGATAGAAACCTTGATGATCAAAATTCTATTGTAGGTTATGTTTTCAATCTTGGTTCCAAACTTGTCACTTGGGATTGTTAGAAACAACATGCTCTTGTTGTTTCTTCAACGGATGTAGAATACCAAACAACAATTAATTCAATTCAATACTCCTTGTTCCTTCAATGGATTATTTTAGAGTTTGGATTCCAAAAATAGCATCCAACCACCCTCTGGTGTGACAATCAAAGTGTTATCAAGCTTGCCAAAGATCTAGTTTAACATCAGTGCAACAAACACATTGAGCTACAAATGCACTTCATTAGAAAGTTTATTCATGATCGCATTCTTGAAGTGTTATTTTTCCCTACAAATGATCCAGTTGAAAAAAAATTCCAAACTTGGATCTATGTTAGGAGTTTAGCAAGTTGCCATTAAGAGGGGATGGGCTCTAGTGCTTCCTTCATTCTACTATTGTATCACCTTTGTAAATCCTTCAATCCTATCCCAATTTGTTTTTAATGGAGGATGTTATGATTGTATCGAGAGTAGTGAGGTGCTTTACAACCCAATATGGGGGAGATGTTGTCACACTAGCATTAGGTTAGATAATGTTACATTAAAAAAATTTAAATTCAACTCAATTAAAAAAAAAATAGTAATAAAAATATACTTGACTCAATTAAAAAAAAAAAACAATTACACACAAAAAAACACAGCTTAATAAATTTGATCCCTCTCGGTGCTTAATAGATCTGAGTGGATCTATGTTGGTATTTAAGCACTTAGGATTTAATTAAGATCAACTTGGTCTAATGTATATTTAGATAAAAGTATGTTTATTCAATGTGTTTCTTTAGAATGCATTAGTATGCATTTGTTGTTGTGTAATCTGATGGTCATGATTTATTTTACACATAAAGTGATCCAATGGCTCATATTCTCCTTGATACTAATGACTATTGATCTATGGATTATCACCTGATTGGTCTATGATCTCTATTTAAAGAGCATGGAGGGTCATTTGTTCAAGATCGACTATGAGAAAATCTTATGTACAATTTTTTCTTTTGCATTAATATATTGCCTCAAGTTGCCATGTTGGTTGAGGCCATGGACTATTTCCCTCTGACAAGGTTTTATCCACGTGAAAACGTTGGAGTATTGATCTTTGTTTTGGATGTGTGAGTATTTTCTTAAGGTGTTTTTCGTGTGTGGAAATACCATGTTTTGTCGAACACCTCAAACCAACATCAAGGTAGATATGCTCTACAATGTATTTTGAGAGAACATCGTTACCAACTTAATAAGAACGATGACCTCCAAATGAGAACTCAAGCCCAAAAAACCCATATTTGTGTGTCAAAAATACCAAAATCAACCTCCAAATCAAAAAGTGGTGCTACGGGTAGCACCCTTTTTTTGAGGTGGTTAAAATTTTGACCTGTTTGAAATCATGGCCTTGACAACTGGAAAAAACACTTAAATTCACGTTAAATCCAATTAGCGTGATTAGATTTCGAGGGTTTCATTCTATAAGGAGGCCAAATCTATGTTAAGGGTTGGTGTGGCCCATGCTGGATGTGATCCACGGGCAGTTTTAACAGCTCAAATGCTCTTGGGTTGCGGTTTCTTAGACCACAAGCTAGTCTTGTAGGTAATGTACACACTAGCAAAAAATACACTAAAATTCACTCTTGAATCAAAAAGTGATGTTACCAGTAGCACTAGTTGTTTTTTTCGTGTTAAAATTACGACTCAAGTGAAACCGTGACCTTGACAACTAGCACCATCGCACATAAAAAAAACAAAAATGTTAAAAAATAAATTACTAAATCATTACTTGAAATTCATTTATGAATTTTTTTTTAATTTACGTTAAAAAATAAATAGATAGAAAAGGAAAAAATCCATAGACAAGTTTAAAAAAAAACACCTTTTAAAAAAAAAAGTATAACCCAATTTAAAAAAAAAAAAATGTTAAAAAAAAAGTTTAAAAGATATATTTTTTTTAAAAACCAAAAAATGAAAATTTAATAAAAAAATTAAAAAAGGGAAAACCCGAATTATTAAAAATAGAAAAGGTTTAAAAAATAATAATAATTATTATTGCTCTAAAAGGTGCTCTACAGCCGAGTCTGGGAGAGATGTCCATGTAACATAATGTATTAAAATAATAGTAATAAATACACAAAATAATAAATTAATATTAAATTAATAATAAAATAATAAAAAATATTAAAATATATATAAATAAAAAACACATGTAAACAACAAGTTAGCTCAATTAATCAATCGATGCAATAATCAAAACACATATATAGTACCACCAACATAGATCCATCTTAACCTCAGATCTATCAAGCGTCGAGAGGGATCAAATCTCTAGAGGTGCAAACCTTTAACCTTTCCTCAAGTTTTGCACTCGAAAAAAGGTTTTCACCTTAGGAGATTGGATCTCTCTTGGAGATTGGTAGATCCGGGGTTAAGATGAATCTATGTTGGTTTTAAAAACCCCAAATCGAAAATTTTATTATATTAAAAAAATAAAAATAAAGAACAAATTATCACGAGCTCCATAGTGAAACTAGGCGTTGGTCAATTACTAAAACACCATGGGATGAAAGAGAGTGTCACCTTTGTGACACTATGAAGGTTGAACATGAAAAGTACTTTCTCTTAGATTGTCCAGCCTATACCCATATTATATCTCATTTTCAAAATATTTTTCACACTACCAACCTTCCTAACCTCTTAACTCAACAAACGTATGGTGATCTTGGACAGCTTCTATTAATTCTTTTTTAGCACAAAAACAAAATTCTAAAGAATCGCAAGTAATTACTTACCCTCTTAAGGTCTGATAGATCAATTCGGTCTTAGTGGACGTTAATCATCATCATCACACACACACACACACACACACACACACACACACACACACACATATATATATTAAATGATTTTAAAAAATAATACACAATATATATTAAAAATTTTTAAATATATATTCTAAAACTTAACAAAATTTTAAATATGTTTTAAAACTTTATTAAAAAATAAATAAAAATCCAAAAAAAAACAACGTGGTCGAGGCGGAGAGGGGTGAGGACGCGGGTGGAAGGGGTCGGGGCTATGCGGGCCATGGAAGGGCAGGTTGCATAGGTGTGGGGGGGGGATGCATGATTCTCATAATCACGCTCCCCCACAATGTTTGTTTTTTTTTTTTTAATTTTAATTTTGTTTTAAATTTTAATGATGATGATGATGATGATGATGGTTAATGTCCACTAAGAAAAGGAAGAGATTACTTGGAATTCTTTAAAATTTTATTTCGATGCTTGAAAAACATTAAGAGAAGCATTCTGAGATCATTAAATTTTGGTCTATCGGACCTTAAGAAAAGCAAGAGATTACTTGGAATTCTTTAAAATTTTATTTCGATGCTTGAAAAACATTAAGAGAAGCGTTCTGAGATCATTAAATTTTTTATGACTTAGAAGGTTAGGAAGGTCGATGTTGTGAAAAATATTTGGAAATTGGTATCTAATTTGGGTATACTTAAGACATTCTAGGAGAAATTGATTTTCATCTTCAACCGTCTTTGTGTCACAAAGGTGACATATTCTCTCTTTCCATGTTGTTTTGGGGATTGTCCAACACCTAGTTTCACTATGAAGCTCATGAGAATTAGTTCTTATTTTAGCAATATTGATTCTCTTCTTTACACTAGTCAAAATAGAGAGATACTTTTTTTCTTAAAGGTTAGGGTAAACCACCTCCTTATAATATATTAATTTTCATTTATCCTCTAATTCTTTATTTCTCCATAGATTCTCCTTAAATTTAGCTTGTACAATATTTTTAATATCATCGATATTTTGCAAAATAACTTCCTCTTTTACTCCCCAATTATTTAGCCAAGACTTGGCATCATTATTCCATCCCCGCTTGAGTCATTGGTGATTTTGGCTAGAGTCTGAAGAAATTTTGGGGAGCCTCTTGTTATCCATGTTGTTTATCATGTTCTTGTACATTAAGTACCTAATCATAGTTGTGCTCTCAATGGGGGGAATGGTAACTTCGATAAGGAGGACATGATAGGGTGTATTGCCATTAATTTTGAGATTACAAGTTATAAAATTCTTTTGGATATTCTCTATATTTCTCCAGGATTCTTGAGAGATATTGTATCCCCAAACTTCACATCCACATAAGACAATAGGAGTGACAAGACTCTCAAAGAGGATCTTTTTCTTATCCCATAGCCAAAGGTCTGCTAATTCACAATTATTTTCAAGCCCATAATAAGATTTCCAACCTCCATTTATCATTTTCTCAATGCTATAGTTCCAATTGAGTTTTTGATGAATACCAATTCCAAGATACTTGTACGAAGGTACCTCCTCCAAGATATTATTGTCATATATGAAATTATTATAGGTGATCTCAATGTTGGATTTAATGATCGTAACCTTCATTTTGTAAGTGTTCATAGTCATACCTATACTAGAGCATAAGTCCTTGAGGATTCTAAGCTACTTACTAAGGTCATAGGGATTCCTTTCCATAAGAACAATATTATTGGAATAGAGAATAAGGACGACTACTATACTAGAAAGAGTTGGTCCAACACAACCTGCAACTTCCAAATAATCTTCTAACTTGTCAATGTAAATTTCAAAAAAGGCAGGGGATAGGGAACAACCTTTATTGACCCCTATATTGAAATTAATTTCTTCTGACCAACCCTTAGTGCTCCTAAACTTGGCAATAACACTTTCATACAACCTTACCACATCATCTCCCATCCTGAAGGAAACTTTTAGCTCTTTAACCTATTCCAAAGGTTGGTCATAAGAACAGTGTCAAAAGATTTCCTAAAGTAAACAAAACAAAAAAGGAGTTTGGTTTTATTATTGTGATACTCCTTTGTAATGATCCTAAGTGTGTTAAGGTGGTCCACAGTCGAATGATAACCTATAAAACTGGCTTGACCTTTAGCTCTTTTTTGTGGCTTTATATTCATATTCTTATATTTTTTTCCAAAATAATTCCATATAGCTTGGATAAAATAGGGCTAATCATAATGGTCTTATAATTAGAGGGATTTATTTTATCCCCACTTTTAAGAATAGGTACAATAAGGCTTTGAGTCCAAGGTTTAGGGAAGTTGTTCTTGATTGCTAAATTGAAGAGCTTGTGTATGTAATGTTGGCTCGTTTCACACTTGTCTGCATCCTTCCTCACACTGGGGGTTTTAGACCCATGGCTCATCCATAGTTAACCAACAAAAACCCCAAAGCATCGGTATATCAATCATTGACTAGGGTCAAGGAATGTCTCACCTGAGATGTAGAGGAGATCATAGAGACCATAATGTTTTCTGATGGGGATGAAAGGAAAACATACAATTATCCATATCAATTGGTATAGATGTATATTATAATTGATAACTCATAAGGACTAAGAATTAAAACTATACACACAGATATCTCAACAATGCATAATAGACCCCAAGTAGATCAAAATAGTAGAAACATTATTATTCCTTTCATTCCATTCAACTCAAACATACAATATACATCAGGAAATCCATAAGTGGCAACAATCGAGTTTCGGGTCTTCTTCATATAAATTTTCAGTAATACAAACTAGTGCGTAGTGCATGACTCCTTCATACTATAGACTTATAATAGACTCTGTGTATATTCAAACAATATTACAACATTACAATAGCCTTAGAGTGGGCATAGTGTTCATCTCTATGACACACTGACTCTTACTAGTGAACTCTCTAGCCCCAACTTAGTAAGTATTGATTCCTTTTATAGCTTCTTCTGCTTCAGATCTCTAGATCTCATGCTTTGATCCACTTGCTTTGTTGATTGACTACCTCTCATGCTTTGTGCACCTATCATCATTCCATGTATGATTTCTATATCAAGGAAATATTAACTGCTTGGCCAACTCATTCTTTGGTTGTCCCACATCCCATGGTGTTGTTGGCAGTAATCATTCAGGAAGATATATCGATGATTCCTTTCTTGATTCCAGTGGCATATTATTGATTTTTGATGCTACTAACAAAACTCATACCAACAAGTTCTTAGTACACTTTAGCTTGGTACGCAACTGGATAAATTTGGTCTGGCATGCACTCCAAGTCTTTCTAGCAAAATTTGGAATGTGCGCACACAAAACTTGGACACAATTGGAATGTGTGTGCATAACCTTATTTGTGAACACGTGAGGTTTAACCCAAAACTTTGGGTTCCAACATGCCCCCACCACTATTATTTGTCTCGTCCTCGATCCAACTACTGGATACTCTAAAGGCAGACAATTAGAGGAAGAGTAGATCATTGTCCTTCAACACAAGTTGTGAGGATGGTGAGTTGCTCGAATCGGAACCTCCATTGGTGCCTATGGAGGTGAATGAGGTATCTATTTAAATTCCCCCATCAAGAAACAAATAATGAAGAGAAGTGAGGTTCCCTCAAGAGAGAGCATCATTCTTTGTTGTTATTTTTTATCTGGGGTAACCAAACCGAATCGAACGTCATGTTCGCTTGAATTTGGGAGGGTCGTGGAGCAAAGAGGATATGTGGGAGTAGGGGTGGTACAAACAGGATGGAAGAGACGAACTTGGCTCAGCCTTGTGGATTCGGGAGGAGGATTGAAGAGGATGGATGAGAGGAGGGCTCCCGACAAGACAATGAGTAGGTTCTCATCCTATCATCAAAGGGAGTGAAGCATGGTGATAATTGAAGCAGCTCTTGGCTTAGAGGGGTGGGGAGCGACCTTGAGTAGAAAATATGGTTCATAAATTTGTGGAGTACTAAGCTGATAATATCGGGGACAAGAGAAGGATGGACCTCGAATGAGCAGGGGTTGACAAACCATCCACATACTTGAATATTGCAGTGGAGTCTCTTGATTTTCTCGATCTAATTGATGGTTAAAGATTATAGATAGTCAACTAATCTATGCCATGGGAGGAGAGCAAGAGAATTACAGTGGAATGAAAAAGGAAGTATTGAATGGAGCTGGTAAAGAGTTACTCCAGCAAGAGAGTCGACATTGTAATATATATAGAGGGGATATGGTAGGGAAGGGGGTGAAGGAGGGAACAAAAAATTTGATGGAGGGGGTGGCTTGAAGGACAAGTAGGAAGTGACTATAAAATGAGGTCAATGGGGAGATCAATATTGTATATTGGCCATACTGGAGAGGGTTATTGGAGAATGGGATGATGCAACCAAGTGTGTACTTGTGGCATGTGCAAACAACCCATATGGGATTATTTTCCCTTTCGATAAATGAAGCATCAAGAAAATCCACCAACACTTGCATGCCTTGTACATGAAGAGCATGACCTTGTACTTCTTGGTAAAGATGTAACTAGAATTGGAAATCTTGATGATTTGTACCCTTTATCACTTGATTGATGTCTCATGTGTGACCGATATGAATGCGTGTGCTATCAAAATGTAAAGTATGTCAACTAGGAATGGTGCTATGTGTTGTACAACCTATTCTAAGCCTACTCTATAAATTTGAAAAGTTGGAATAGAGTTAAATTGCGGTTGACCCCCAAGGGTCGTAGTACACCTTCAACTCACTACCATTAATGAGACCCTTGAGTGGTTTTCCTTGTAATGTTTTCATCTTGGAAGCACATGTTTTACTGATGTAGACTAGCTGAAACGGACCCAACCACTGCAGGCATAGTTTACCAAGATGTTGTAAATATTTGCTATCATATAACAAAACTAAGGGTCTTGACTGAAGGATTTTTTGGTAGATGTTACGATCATGCTAGGCCTTCTATTTATCTTTTTTAACCACCTGGTTGAAGCCTGCCATTATTCAGTCTTCCTCAAGTTCCATCATCTCATCCAACCTATGTTGGAGGGACTGATCATCTATCATCTGAGTTGCAAGGGAGACCTTGAGGCTAGGAACAACAAATTCTAGTGGCATGATTGCTTCCTTTCCATAGACCAATCTGAACAGAGTGCACTTAGTTATCATTTTTCACGTGGTTCGATAAACCCATAATACTATGGGGATACATTGATCCCATTCATTGTGTTGCATGTTACATGCTTTGGTTAAAGAATTTTCTAAAATTTTATTAAAAGCTTCAACTATACCATTAGCTTGAGGGTGATAGGGGTGCTCTTTTGGTGATGGATCATGAAATCCTAAGTCAGTTGATGAATGGTATCATTCAGAAAATGTGACCCTAATCTGATCCAGATGGATATCGGTGGCCACCCACCTTTTCCAACTAGCTCAAAACAGTTTTCTGACATTTTTGGCAATTTACTATTTTTAGCAATTTTAACTTCTGGGACCATTTTGAGGGCCTAAATGAAGGTTTTTCAGTATCAAGCTCCTCAATGATAGTTGAATGCATCATTGAGAACCCAAAATGAATCTCCTCGATGATACCTTTTCAACAGGCTATCACACGCCTAAAATGGAGATCGTATGCAAACGTTACAACCCCGGGAAGTTGATGTACTAACTTACCCAAACGGGGCCCACATGACTTTTGGTGCTTCATCTCCTAGGGTTAGGTTTTTGGATGTATAGGGTTTTTGGAATTCTTTCTTATTGTAAAAAGGCCTTCAAAGCCTCATTGTAACCTTTTTCTTGTGAATGCGTGTTGTTGTCACATCTCTTCTCAGAGATAAGCCGCCACCATTCCAGCGAGCTTGTTTCCACTACATTTTACAGTTTCAGCTTATTTCGTTATTGAATAGAAAACTAGTTTTACTGTATCTCTATTATTTTTTGTTAAGCACCTGTTAATAATATTTATTCATTTCGTTCTGCTCATAAAATATGGATCAGTGGTATCAGAGCGGTCTGCTCCTTGTCATCTTAATGCATGTCCCCAACGAGGTCGGAGTACAAAGACTTGGGTCTCGAGCTTGTTTCTCTTGAGGACAGAAGCTCTCGCATGCCCAAGCGACCTCCCATGGCAGGAGAAAAGAAAGATGACAAGATAGGAGATCCTTTCAAACTGTTGATTGAGGAAGCCCTCACACAACAAAGGAACGAGATGATGGATAGTTTCACGCAAATCCTTAGGTGACTACCAACAGGCGATGCATCTTCTTCGAACGGAGGTATCGCCCCCTTCAAGGTACAAATAAACTTTGATATTCCTATATTTGAAGGTCAGATAGACGCAGATGCTGTAGACAAGTGGTTGAATCTACTAGAAGGGTATTTTTCTGTTCATAAATTTTGGAATAGAGAAAAGATTACTTTTGCGCTCCTCAAAGTCGTTCCCCATGTCAAAGATTGGTGGGAAACTTTATGTGAGCAAAAGGAAACAGAGGAAACCTCATTATTTTCAGTCATGGCCACCTTTGAATCCTTCAAGGATGCTATTAAGGAACAATACTACCCTGTCGGAAGTTATGACGACCTGTATACCAAATGTACCACACTGTGGCAAGAAAGAGACCAAGCAGTGCCAGATTTCACAAATATCTTCCATACCTTGCGCACTAAGTTGGGTATCAAAGATTCAGAGTGACATTTGGTGCTCAAGTATC
>JASDQU011249404.1:0-20813 GCA_032191745.1 Picea mariana
TAAAAAAATAAACATGTATACGGATTTCTTTATAATAGTGAGTAAGTTAGTGGTTGAAATCACAACCATTGATTTATTGGGACGACTAAGAATATTCCAACAATATTTAATCTTGTCCATACAAAACTGATTAAGTACTTAAAAACATATTAAATGTGCCCATTATTAATAGGTGTACGCCTTTCGGCGTAATAACATCAACAAACTATGAACGAATCAAAAATTCAATCTATACTATTTAATAAATAGAAATTAAATTTATTTTAAAACAAAAATCACGAGAATAAGAAATTTGAAGGGAAATACAATAACAATCTGTAAAATGAATCAAAAATTCGATCTATACTATTTAATAAATAAAAAATAAATTTATTTTAAAACAAAAATCACGATAATAAGAAATTTGAAGGGAAATACAATAACAATCTGTAAAATGAGATGTTGGCTTCATAGTGCACCAAGTATTGTCACAAAAAGCACCAGTTAATAGGCGGTCAATGACAGTTGACCGCTGCGCAAAAGATAAAGTCTATGGCTGAAGACCGGGACTATTAGGCAAACGCATTTGTTTAACAAAAGGCTATAATATTTGGTGATTATTACCGCAAGGGTGATGAGTCTAAAGGATGCCCATCTAGAGATCACAATCCTTAAGGTGATGGGTCTAAAGGATTTCCATTTATAAGATCCATCCATCTAGTTTAACTGTGACCAAATCAATTGAATGTATAATCATTATACGTGTGAATATTATGGTAAATTTACAACCATTTTCAACATATGATGTTTTTCTTAGTCCTTTAAATTTACTTTTCTATAAATACACGTTGCAATCCAAGAATGATATCACTCGAGAAGGACAAGACCACCTAGTGGACTATATTATCTTAGAGAAAAGTAGACTATGGATCATTGAGATTGCTTGATTAGTGAAATTATGAGAAGCGACCATGATTTGAATAAAGTTCCAAAGAAATATTCCAACCATCAATCCGTCCTCCATCTTATGGTTGTTGGTAAGCATCTTAGTGAGGCATCAAAATAATCCCAAGGAACAATGGGGTTTATTGATCTTCCTAAGATCCGATGATTCTCAAGAGTTTGACACAAGCTCAAAGTTAGACCACACGAAAGGTTAGAGACTGATCCTAACCATCTATCCATGTTGATCCAAAGACGGTTGGGGTTTTGGAGTGGTCTTAGCCAAGTTTTCAATCACAATTGTGATATGAATTCCTAGTCGTTGATCCATCCAAATTTAATGACAATTACCCATTTATGGAGAACTTGAAAAGCTATGTTTGTTGTTGATTTGCTATAATTCAATGGTTGTTGAGGTTTTGACTATCGTTTATTGTTGGGAGCATGGGTAAATTCCAACATGACCTAGACTTGGAACTAATGAGACAATGGTCTAATACCATTCACTTGTCGCAATTAAATGTTCCACATGCTATTTATTTCAAGAGCAACCATCTTTGTGATCTACCGAACAAATCAAGTGACTATAGAGATTTTGTGTAATTCTTGTGTGTGTGTGTGTGTGTGTGTGTGTGTGTGCGCACACACGCACACACACGCACGCATGCATTCTTAGTAGGCCTTAGTACTGAAGTTGGAATCTAATTACATTTATCAAATCACCCTTCTACTTTCCCTTAGCCAACAAGGTACCAAAATTTTAAATTTTCCCTTCTTTGTTGATCTAGCCTATGTAACAATATTGATCTCATTCAATCTAAGGATAATTTTAAATGCACATGGAAATTATTCACAGGGTAATTAGACAATCACAATCTAAGTGATATGATTCACATGTAACATGCACAAATGGAATATGAACAAATACCTTGGCTCCATTCATTCATCATATGCATATTTTACACATGGATCATACAATATTTTACCAACTTGAAATTAATCTCAGAAATTAAATCCACATTAAAAAATCACATATGCATCATTAGAAAATTATCGTAAAACATAAGCAATTTAGATTCAATCCACAATTTTATACTAGAATATAATTTAACTAACTAGAGAGTCATAATCTACTTGTACTCGTGCATACAAAACACCAATAAAAAATGGAATATAATAGGACAACAAATAACATAAAATTAAAACATATGAATTCTAACTAATGTCACACAAATTAGTTTAATCCAAAATTAATCAATTCAAATATAATTTAACATCATATAACACCAATAAAAAATGGAATATAATAGGACAACAAATAACATAAAATTAAAACATATGAATTCTAACTAATGTCACACAAATTAGTTTAATTCAAAATTAATCAATTCAAATATAATTTAACATCATATGAAGGCATGCAGACTTGAAATGGGGGGTTGTATGGAAGAAGAGACATCTTTATATTAAAACATCAAATATAACAATGAGATATATACCAAACCTTTGTTGTTGACACCTTCATCACCTAGGTTTGTGTTCCTCCAAGCTAGGCCACTTATCAATCTCAACTTCATCAAGGGTCCTTATATTATTAAGGAAAATAAATCAAAAGGTGATTTAGACCCAACATAAGACATGACAAAGCCTACAAAAACAAGGGGTTTTGTTCAAAGACAAAACAGAAAAACCCAGGATAGAAAATATCCAAACAATTCTCTAGCACATAGGTATAATGCTTTGGTTTAGGTCCCTTGCTTCCAACTCATAACTCATATTTACATGGCTATGAAGTAGTTTGGGTTGTTGGGGATCAAGATCAAAGGCATATAGGTGTATGACCTTTTTGATATGTGCTAAGGATTGCACATTTTTCTCAATTTTTATTTTTTAAGGCCATTTTGAGGGCACTCACAAGTTTCCATAGAGAAACATGTAAGTTGTTCATGGATTGCATGAAGGAAAATCACGACATAAATAAAATGGCTTAGAAAATTTGTTAAACAAGTTGTAGGTCATGGATAGAATCTACACAAATATCCTGGCTAAAATAATGTGGTCAAGGGTGACCAAATATAGCTATAGCCCCAAGGTTAAGCAAGAAGGGCAAGGATGCCAATATTTGGGTCCAAACTACTCTAGGTAGTGGGAAGAGAAAGGGCATATGCAATGTGTGAGTCCATGGATGTACATTCTTTAAAAAGGGTACTCGTAAGGGGATGGATTATCCTTTCCTAATGATGAGGAGGAAAAAGATAGTGTAAGATTTAAATCTTTGTAGTGAAACAATGCATATGGATTCTTAAGAAAAATAGAAAGAGTAATAATGGCATACCCATAGCACACAAAGATTTAACCTAGAAGCACTTAACCAAGAAAATTTAGAGCCACACCTCTCTACTCTTTGTTGTATTAACTTGACTATACATAATACAATATTTAGGTATTCTACAGCATCCAAAACTCTAATCCGTTAACATACCAAAAAACAACCAAAAAATAATTTCTAGGGGCTCCAACCCCCCTACGACTCCCTAGACATACCCAATGCATACAAATCGCATGTGGAGATAACCATGAAAATAATATAACACATTCCAAAAATTCTCCCACTTGTTTTTTTCTTTGCAAACATGGTGCTTAGGTTTTATAAGATCAACAATTCAAGACAACAATGCCCATTGCTTCTCTACACCAGGATAACTTCTTAGTACTGATTGTAATGTCCCTGATCCAAAACCCTTCGTAATTATACATAGGATGGTGAGTCGAGTGGTAACAAGTGTAAATGGATTGGTTCAAAGCCGAGCAGAATGAATATTTTGAATTTTTTTGGCGGGAAGGATGATATCTTGAAGCAGAACCAGTCATGAGAGGTAGAGAGTTCTAATGGACCCAGTCGGGGGTCTATTGGACACAAGCGGGGGATCACCTTTCTTTGTGGGCAGACTTATCAACAGAACGGAACCTACAAACTGAGCACTACAAACAGCGCTTTATCCCTTGTTGTTTTCTTCGGGTGACTATCAATCCTAGGAGGAGCCATTACAACCGATGTGTAGTCCTAGAGACCCCTTTTCCCCCTGTGGTGGAGGATATTTTATCATTCTGTATGAGACTCTCTTTCTCTATTGTGTTTCTGCTTCTCTAGCCTTCATTGTGATTTTCAGGGAATTTTTTGTCTTCCTTTGTCACTAACTCGCTTGGTTTCGAGACTGTCTTTAGTCTTTTCCTTGGTTTTATAGCCTTTGATCGGTTCCTTCTTGGGGGGTTTCTTGGGGGGCTCCTTTGTCTCTCTTTTTTCATCTCTCTGATTGGAGGTATTCTCATTTCAAGTGCTCGCTAGAATCATAGAGTTGCATTTTCCCTTTGGACTCTCTTGGAAGTCTTTGACCGCTACATTCCCTAGGTCCACCATTGTATTCATTTGAGATGGAAATTAGTGCTAATCCTTTCCTAGAGGTCACCTCTTTAACCAACCTCAAGATGGAGACCATCTGGCAGAGGTATATTAGTCACAAGAATCCAGTCCTAACTGAAGCACATTCCTGTCCTGTAGTTAAATACTTTGTCTCTTCGGGGGTTGGCTCTTTCGCATTGGATGTAAACGATGGTTCTTGTCAAGTTGACCTACCATTTCAGGTGAATATTACACAGATTCGGGCCCCTGTCACTTGTAGTATAAACCCTTCTTTTCTAGGACATATTTCAGCTCATTCCACTGAAGATCAAGTAAAGGAAAAGCTTGGAGTGCCGAGAGATAGGGTTGCTCCTGCTCCTCCTCCACAGTCAGGCATTCAGAAGAAGGTGTGGAAGACAAATACAAAAGTTAGGAAAATGGTATTGGGGGATGATGTGGGTCTGGAGGAGACCTGCAGAATAGCATTATGTGGACTAGTGGGGCATATTTCCTATGCATATCTGGCTACTGATCCCTTCGCTGATTGGATGGACAGAACCTGTGTTCCTATTCTGGGTTACAAACTAGAACTCCATTTTCTTACTAAGGGGTGGATGGGATCTGTTTGTAAAAGCCCAGACGATGTTACTCTTCTCTTAAACATTTTTTGGGTTTTGGGTGGAAGTAGCCTGATGTTAAAAATATGGAGGGTGGCCTCTGATCCACTGACTGAATACTTCCATCATAGATATATTTGGGTCTTACTACCTAGTTTACCGATACATTTATGGAATGAGGGGGCTCTGAGGGAAATCGGAGACGCCTTGGGTCAATTTATCTCTCTGGATGCTTCGTCTTTGGCTAGTTCAAACAGGAAAGTGGGGAGAGTCCTGGTGGCTATTAATATCCATGAAGGTTTACCAGAGCTCTTGGACATTGAGTGGAGAGGGAGGCACACAAAGAAGAAGTCAGATTATCAGGGGATCCCCTTTAGATGTAGCAGGTGTCGTTGCACAGGACATCTTCGAAGAAATTGTAGAGGCCTAAATTCTGATGAAAATTCCGAAGATTCTTTATTACGTGAAGACCCCCTGGACTACATGACTGAATATGATTTCCCTCACGAAGTGGACTCCTACTCTGATCTTGGGAGGGGTTTACAAACTACTCCTAATTCTTCTTTGGCTGGTAAGATAAATAATTGGTGTCCCTCACTCTTCTCGTCTCTTAGTCATTGGGAAATAGATGCTCTCGAGAAGTCGACTTGGTTATTCAACAATACTACAGGTGAGAAGGGTGTGAAAAGAGAAATCCAGGGGTTATTCACCCTCACTAGAGGTCGGTAAGACGTCTATTATTTCTTCCTTGTCACCACTAGAGTCGGTCTGTCAACAGAGCCCAGAGCATCTGGTAGGGAGGGCGGAGGTTTTGTCAGCTTTGTTAGAGGATCCCATTTCCAAACCTTTCACTGAGCCAAAACTAGGGAGGTTTCCATCTTCCTCTATATCTCCCCTCACTACTTCGATACCGACGGGCCCTAGTTTATCCTTTGGAAAAAAAAATCATGAGCCGGAGCCAGAGGAGCCATCATTCTTGGCAGTTATTGACCCCTTAATTCCGGCATATAGGGGTTCATTTAAAGCGACAAAGATGTTGATATTTCAGGGGAAGAATGTATTTTCTCAAGATCCTCATTCAAGGGCCTCCAGTTCCATTTCAGCTGTGGTTAAGGAGGAGAGAGATACAGTGAGGTCAAGAGGGCTTGGCTTAGAACTATCGCCATTAAAAACTAGGAGTGGGCGAAAGAATATGGCGCAAGGTCTCCCATAGCCTTCAGCGTCCATGGATCATTCAAATAGTAGGCCTCTTAGAGCATTGAAGGCCTTGGGGAGGTCTAAATAATGATGTTTCTTTCTCTTAACATCAGAGGGATTGGAGGCACCCTCAAAGCGGACTCAGTTTGACGAGTGTTGGATCATACTCATCCTAATATTTTGTTTTTTCAAGAAACTTTGGTTAGTAATGTCAGAGCTAGAGGTTTTTTACAGGTGTTATGCCCCTCCTAGGTTTCTTGCTCTGTCAGTGCAGTGAGCAAGTCTGGAGGACTTTTAGCCACCTGGGATCCTTCTCTTTTTGTTTTAGAAGCTGTTCAGATTATCGGAGGAATTTTGTTAACTAGAAGAAGTGTAGCAACAAATAGTGAGTTGGATTTCTTAAATATATATGGGCCTTGCCAGAACATAATTACTTTCTAGAAATCAATCGCTTCTAGTGGTATCTTAAGTATATCAAACTTGATCTTAGCGGGTGATCTAAATATTATTTTGGCTGAGGAAGAGGCTTGGGGAGGATCTGGGACTATAAAGAATATGGATGATTTTTTCAAAACGCTCTTCCAGATGAATAACTTAGTGGACATTAAACCAGTAAAGTTAAAGCCTACCTGGAGGAATGGTCGGTCCGGATGGGATGTTATAGCAAGGAGACTGGATAGAGTGCTAGTATCAGAGGCGCTCCTGTCAGTTGCTGGAAATTAACGATCATGGGTTGAGTACACGTTCATTTCTGACCATGCTCCTATTTTCTTTCATATGGAGCAACTCCCAGCGTATAAGTGTTCTCCATTTAAGTTCAATGCAGATTGGTTGAATGAGAGTGAATTCGTTGATATTATTCACAAGAATTGGAACGATCCTATGTTTCTGCGAGAAGACAATAAACAAATTAACCAAGTTATGGTATAAAGAGAATCAATAAAAAAAGATAACAAAATTGTTATTATTGGAAACAGATATAAAACATTTAACTGATCTATTATTGGCAGATCCTAATAGCATAGAGCACTTTTCAACCCTAAAACAGAGTGAAACATAAAGGAATTTGATTTTAAAGTGTGAAGAGGAGATGTGGTAACTCCGTAGTAGAGCACTATGGCTTTCAAGCGGAGACATAAATACCATATATTTTCATAAAGTGGCTTCACACAACAGGACAAAAAAGTATGTGTGGGAGATATATTCAAGATCAGGCGAATTACTAACTAAACAGGATGCAATAAAAATTCAAGCAGCAACTTATTTAAAGCTATTTACAAGGAGCCAGTATCAGTGAATATCAGTGAACAATGCATAGTTACAGAGCTCTTTTCTCAGTGGGATAATGAAGAGGAGGCTACTGACTTGGTCTCCCCAGTTACTTTGGAAGAACTTCAAGGAGTTATTGGTCAGTTCAAGAAGGAGAAGAGCCCAGGACCGGATGGTTGGACCTCTGAATTTTTTATTTTCTTTTTCGATTTACTCGAAGAGGATCTTCTGGAAATGGTTGAAGAGTCTAGAATTAAGGGAGCTATTCAGGGTGGCTTAAATTCTACTTTCCTAACCTTTATTCTGAAATCAGATCGGCCTAGAATTTTTGATGAATTTATCCCTATTTCGCTCTGTAATCTTTGTTATAACATCATCTCCAAAGTAATTTCTAATCGGATAAAACATGTGCTTTCCAGATTTATTTCTCCGGAGCAGTTGGGATTTTTAAAAGGAAGACGTATTCAGAACATTATAGGGGCTGCCAGTGAAATTATTCATAGCATAACAAAGAAGAAGATTAAAGCCCTTGTTTTAAAGCTTGATTTGTGTAAAGCTTATGACTATATCGACTAGTGTCAACTCAGATTGATTCTTCTCAAAGTGGGCTTGGGTATCCAATTAACAAATTGGATTATATCTTGTGTAAATTCTCCATCCTTCGTTGTCTTAGTAAATGGAGAACCTTAGGAATTATTCAGAAGTGAGAGGGGGGTTCATCAAGGTTGTCCACTTTCCCCCCTACTATTCATTCTTATGATGGAGGGTCTCAACCTTTTATTGAAGAAAGTAGCTACTGAAGGATTGATCTCAGGTATAAATGTTTTTAGAGTGACTAAAGTTTTGCACTTGATCTTTATAGATGACGTTCTTATTATGTCAAAGGTGAGTCTTGCTGAGTGGAAGCAGATAAAAGCTATCATTGATTTTTTTTGTAGCGCTACGGGACTCACAGTAAGTTAGCCAAAATAAATTGTTATTTATGAAGGTCTTAATGATCTAGAGCTTTCTATGTTCAAATCTCTCCTTGCATTTTCTTTCAACAAACTTTCAGAGGGTTTCAAGTATTTGGGGTATTACTTAAAGAGTGGTCCAAGCCGAGCATCAGACTAGGGCTGGCTAGTTGCAAAGTTTTCTCAGAAAAATTCGGGTTGGTATAACCAGTGGCTCTCCTTAGGAGGAAGATACATTCTCATTATATCTATCCTGGAAGGACAACCGGTTTTATGGATGTCTCTAGAATCCTTGCCTCACTCTATCCTCAATAAGATACATAAATTGATTTTTCATTACTTATGGAATGGTCAGTCAGACTCTTATCAGTATCATCTATGCAAATGGGATCTTCTCACCGGACCAAAAAAAAATGGGGGGTGGGGGTTTCGTAACCTCTATCATTTCAATTTAGCCCTTAATGTTGCAACTCTTTGGAGACTTCTAACGTATCAAAGCATCTGGCATCAGATTGTCAAGGAAAAGTATTTAAAAACTTCTTCTCTTGAAAATTGGCTCAGACAGCCTCAGCACAATCAGCGTGCAGTCTTGAGACTGTGGTCAAGTCTACTCAGATCGTTGTTGGTTATTCTTCGCTAGCTCTGTTGGAGGAAAGGGGATGGGCGTCTTATCACCATAGGCAGAGACGTGATACTTGGCATGGAGGATCGAGCTCGGCTCAGTTTGGAACTTGTGTAAACGTTAAGAGACAACCAAATCATTACATTAGCCCAAGCCACAACCTTTGTAAATCTAATTACCTTGACAAAAGTTTGGAAAACCAGCGTTGATTTGAATTTGACAGGTGTTCACGCGGATGAGTGGAGTACATTCATTGTTGATTTGAATAAATTAGGAGTAATTTTTGGGGGGGACCAAGCCGATTTTCTTCGTTGGTCTGGAGGGGATGGTTCAGGTGTTCTTTCCGTTAAAAACTGCTATGATGCTCTCATTTCCACCTTCAATTTTCCTGTCAGCCAAGGCTAGAAAGAAAGTTTGTGGAAGCGAAAAGTTCAACAAAAGATTATTCTTTTTTTCTGGATGGCAGTGGAGAACAGGTTACTCACATGGGACAACCTACAGTCAAAAGGTTGGATTGGTCTAGGTTACTATCTTATGTGCAAGAATCATGATGAAGACATTCCACATCTCTTTATTCATTGCCCATTTTCAAAGGAGGTATGGTCCCATTGTTTGCAGATGCTAAATTTGAGATCCCAGTGGTATGGAAATACTCTCAATGAGTGTATGGACGAGTGGAACAATAGGCCAGAAAATTAAAAAAAACTCCCTTTGCTAGTTTGTTGGCACATTTGGTCAGTTCGTAACAGAATCCTCTTTGATGGAAAGAACCCATCAACAAGGGTGACTACCCACTTGGCCTTGGGTGCTCTTGGAAATGTATCTGTGAATGAAAAAGATCAGAATTTAAGATTAAATTTTATAATTAGGTTGAATGGTTGCTCAATGGCCTTTTTTGATGGAGCATCGAAGGCAGGTGGCACAAATTGTGGGGCAGGTGGTGTTATTAAGTCATGCTCATCGAAGGAATATAGATGGTTTTTAAATTGTGGGTTGGGAACAAACACCAAAGTGGAGCTGATGGGAGCGTGGGATGCTCTTTTTATTGCCAAGCATTTAGAGATCAATGATATTCAGTTATTCGGTTATTCAAAAGTAATAATTGACTGGTTAAAAAAAAAAAGAAAACCTCTGGTCCATAAATATTGAAGGATGGAAAAGTAAAATTAATGATTTGGCCTCCACCTTTAGGATTATTCACTTTCAGCACATTTACAGAGAGAAAAATGTGGAGGCAGATCTTTTATCTAAGAAATCCCTGACGACAGTGAGTGGAAGACTTTTTTATCATTCATGGGACAGAGCTATTGTTGGAAATGTCCAACATTTTGATATTTTCTAACTGCATATGTTGAGTGGGGTTTCTCTGTATTGTTTAGAACAGGGTTGTGATGTTTAGTGCTTTGGAGGAGATTTTTTGTTTTATATTGATTATGATGGTCATTGTTTGGAGGACCTGTCTCATCTCTCTTTTAGAGAGTTTGGTAGACCTTTTGTTCATTGGAACTGGCATTGTTTGTCGGGCTTTGTATGAAAAATTATATTATTAATATAATTAGTGTGAATTTTCTGCGGGAAAAAAAGTGTAAATGTATTGTGTATATATATAGGCTAGTGAGTCATTGACACCTGGTTATGGTGTTTCCTACATCAAGGTAAGTGAGCGGAGAAATTTTATAAAGATAAGGTGTGCACATGGCACTTTGTTGCATGCACTTGGGCTAGTGTGTGGTAATGACCTCGAAGTGTGCAGTATTGAGTTGTGTGTGTGTGTGTGTGTGTGTGTGTGTGTGTGTGTGTGTGTGTGTGTGTGTGTGATTGTTTATGTTTTGAGGCCGGAGAGCCTGTATGATTATGAGGCTAGTGAGCCTAGACATAGATAGGCCAGTACACCTATCCATGTAAATATAATCATGTTTATTAATATAATATTGCATTGCTACGTAGTGAATGACACTTGGAAGATTCCTTCTCTTGAGGAATTTAACGAATCTCTGACACAAGAGCAGACCAAGATCATCAACATGGGAAAAATCAAAGGCCCAAAGGCACATGCACTCATTGTGCAAGATGGAAGAAGTCATCAATATCAGAAATATAAAGATAAATATAAAAGTAAATCTCATACAAATATGAAGAAGGAAGGGTACTCAAAACCCTTCAACGATGCTTCCGGATCCAAAGGTGGAAAGGGAAGAAAAGGAGAGAAATGCACATACTTCCATAAAGGATTCCATCAAGAATCTACATGTATGCAGAAATAGATAGATCTAATGACTCAAATACTTTAGCAAAACAACCTTGGAGATCGCATCCTTGAGGGTGCCAAGAAGAAGAAGACAGAATATTAGAATCCCAAGAAAGGTAATTCTAGCCATGCTGTGATTTCCATCAACTCCTCTCCCAATGCTTGGATCATAGATTGAAGAGCATCACACCACATGGCTTCCACAAAACTAGTCTATTCTTCATTGGATGCATGTAAAGGTCCTCCCATTCTGATCGGGGGAAAATATTCAGTCGAGGTCACCAGAAAATGAATATTTGAACTCGCCAACGAAATCTTTGAGAATGTGTTGCACGTGAGGGATGTGTTCTTGGAAAACACCCTCAAGAGAAATTAGACAAAGGAAGGACTTGGAGAACATGTTGCACGTGAGGGATGTGTTCTTGGAAAACACCCTCAAGGAAATTAGACAAAGGAAAGACTTTGGAGAAATTAGACAAAGGAAAGACTTAGAGAATGTAAGAGTGGGATTGACCGATAATGTAATTGGAGCAACCACTTTGGCACTCTTCGGATGAAGGGTGGGACTGACCACGAAAAGGACTGGATCAACCTCTTTGGCACTCGTCAAAGGAGGAGTGGGATCGACCAGTGATAGAACCGGATCGACCACTTTGGTTTTACTCTTTTGATGAAGAGTGGGGCTGATCGATGAAGGAACTGGATTAGCTACTGGGGTTTGTGGTTCAATCGAGGAGGAAATGAGATTGACCACCTGATCAACCGGACTGACCGAGGATGGAACCGGACTGACCAGTCCATCGACTAACGATGGGTTGGGGGAAAGCTTACGATAACCTTTTGGAAGTTGAAGTTTTTCCAAAAGAGAAGAAGCCTCGTCCATACGAGGACAAAGGTGAGAGTAATGATCACCTTTACATAACATGCAAGGGAACTTGACTGTTTTCTTCTTCTTACCAACCTGAAAATCACTAGTTGACGGGGTATCATCGACATGACTGACAGAGGCCGATGACGTGGAGGACCACATTTCTAAGACCTGGGTAAGATCAGGGCAATGCCTCAAAAAGTGGTCACCCTTACAAAGGCTACAAGGGAATTTGGGTTTTGGATTCTTCATTTTAATCTTGTTGATTTCATCAACACTCCCAGTACTATCAACAGTAACTGGTTGCTTGGATCCAACATCAGATGTTGTTGGGGTCTTGGTCCTTTTCGGGCTCTTCTTCTTCTTCTCTTTCCGTTTCTTCTTCTTCTGATCAACCTGATTACTTTCTTTAGAGATTTCACTAGGTGAAGAAGGAGAAATGGAAGGAGACTTAATGGGTGAAGAAGGAAAAAATTCGACGTGAGGTTGATGTGTGGGTGGTGTATTGGCATCTAAAGTATTAGGTGCAACTGAAATATTGGGAGGATTCGGGATCACCAGAGTGGGGAACAACCAAACTGGTAATCCGATAGTGAGTCCTGGAAGACTCAGTGTGGCAACATATGGAGGACCAAAGTTTCCAAATGAAGGAAAAGTATAAGGTTCCCCGGGAGAAGGGGTTCCTCCATTGGTACTCCCAGGATTCGATGCCATTAACACTGACTCGACCTAANGAAGCAATCAATCAAACAAACCTTCCTACGATGAAACCACTAGTTGGTGATGAAATCCAACGTCGCGAGATCAAAATAGGAAGGGGCGGGGATAGAGCGGGTGGATCAGTTACATTGGCAACCTGCTTAATGGACTTACGCCTTGGTGCAAGCTTCCATGCAGTAATTGTGGATTTACCCTCCAAGGAGCCCGAGTGAGTTTGACCAACGTCTGTTCCAGGTACAGTGAGACTTCCCTTCACCATCACCTTGTGTGAGACCCTAAATATTATGGCCACTAAGGTTACCAATTCGCAGTCAGCCCCTGGGCGGGAACAGTCGACAGTCCGATCCGAACATACAGGCAGGGTATCGAGCCCGAAATCAACTAAAAGGATTTCACGCAGTAATTTTGGATTTACCTTTAAGTGATCCCCATAATATGATCTGACCACCACAATCAGTTAAACCACGGAGGGTTAGTCCCTGTAGCTCACCCGAATGCGACCTCGTGCATAACCCCTGTGTGAGAGGGGGGTCCCAGGCAGACTAATACGACAATTGGATTTGACTCTCCCTACCGCAAGATACTAAGTTTGTTTGATAGATTTGGAAAGTTATCTTTTCAACCTATTCCAAATCCCTACACCTTAAACTAATGTAGGTTTGCTAACAAAGATGTAAAAAGTCTGATAAATTTTAGTTAAGCATTGATTTTAATGGTTGTTGTTTACTTAGAGGGTGTAGGAAAGTGAAACTGATGGAATGATGACTCAATTCCCAAAAATATGGATGAAATATGATAAGCAATCATTTCTTTTCAATGAATACCTATTTAAGGGAAAGAGGAAGAGTCGTTTTCACTATCAAATGATAAGGAATGCCCTCAATCAATTTTGTTCTCAATCAAATCCAATATGATGCTACAACATTTCAGAAATGCAAACTAGTCGTTAAGATGCACTTTTGTCGTTTGTATGCGAATGATAATCAATTCAATGCAAAATTTCTCCTGCCAACTACCCTTTCAGATCAAGGAGATTCGGACAAGAAAACGCAGATTTCGCACAAACAACACACCCTTTTGCAATCAAACAAGAGAAAGAAAATGAAAAACGCAAAAGGAAGGAGAAAGAGATTGGATCACATGACCTCAAAGAACCAAATGAGAAGAGTTACAGACTTAAAATGTCCTTCACTAGAGTTCCCGCTCAGTCAGATAGGAGAGAAGAAAGCAATGGATTGGTTTCAAACTCTCAACAACAAAAACTCAAAAATAAAGAAGAAGGGCATAAAATATGAACAAAAATGTGTTTACTTCTCAGGAGGAAGAATGTCAAAGGTCAAAGGAAGCATCATTGAAACTCAAAGCAGCTCAGCAAGCAAAAAAAGGGTTTTAACCTCAAAAAATGCAATTTTTGAAGAGATTTTGGGCAAAAAAGGGTTGGTGCTCTGGTATAAGGGCCACCAAAGCGTTATAAATCTCTGTCTAGCAGCTTAAGGGAGTGTTGGCACTCTTCTAGCATGGCAGGGGAGCGTTGGAGTCCTAAAGCTCAGAAAAAATTCCAAAATACCCAAAATTCAGTCAAATTTTGACAATCAAGCTGATTGAAGATTTAATCAGCAAATGCAATCAGATAAATGGGATGAATAAGGTCTGAAAACAATTAGGTAAGACAAGGTATTATGAGGAAAAATCAAAACTAAAAGTTTGGGTTCGATTCTCCCCAGTGGAGTCGCCAGTTTCTGTTGTAGGAAAATCTCCCTGCGGACAGGTAGATTGCCTCAAAGAGCTAGACCCTAACTCTAAGACAGAAAGTTCTTAACGTGGACACTGACTTGCTTTCAAATCTATACAAACTAAAACATGAGAAGGAAGGAGAATAGAAGTACCTCTTTATCGACGTTTGTCCCTGCATGCTCCGAGTTGAGCTCCAATCCTTTGCTCCTCGACGAGTCCTGTAGACAAACAAGATACGACCACTTCCTATTCTATTGATATTAGCTTGAAAACAGATCTATCTATCAATGATAAGTTCATGTAAGATCAGGCGCAAACTAGAAAGAAACAGACCAAGAAAATTATATTAATGAGGACAAAACATTGCTTACAGCCATGGATTGATTGCAGCAGCTCTGCCAAGTCCTCCTTGTCTACCCCTTGCTCAAAACATCCATGATATGAATGATGATAACTTCACTGATTGCTCCCTATGAGATCATAGGTCTATTTCTTCCAAAATATCTCTGTTCCAGCTCCACTTATAAGATCATAAGTTTGGTGTGATTCTCTTTTTCCAGTCCTCTTTCACCATTAGAAAGCTTGCTTATATAGCCTTGGAGAGGCTTTAACCACTTGAGATATCCTTGGGGAAGTTGAGGATTTGCCTCCTTCAGTTGAGGATCTTCCCTAAGATCATGGCTAGACTAGGGATTCGAATCCAACTGCCTTCCAAGAATGAAAATATCCTTCCCCCATTCATCTCAACAACTTAACTATTGCCCAGAATAGGTAGCGCTTCCTCAAAAGGACCATCGAAGCGTTGTAGCGCTCCCTAGTAGGATTTAGGGGGGCGCCAACGCTTTCAAAATCCATAGCGCTCCCTCAAAAGGGCCAGGGGAGCTTTATAATTCTCCCAGACAGTGTAAGGGGGAGCGTCAGTGCTTTGAGAAAAGGTATAGGGGAGTGCTCTCCTCCAAAACTCAATTTTTTGGGTGTTTTCAGATGGTAAAAGGTTTGCAAGCCTGCTAACTCATTTCTCCTCTTCCAAATCAAATGTTTGAGGTGTTTCAAGTGTCCTTATCATGTCGTTATAGGCACGACATAGGAATCATGGCAGTATGCTTTCTTGCAACACTTGTGCCCTTGTGAGCAAAATGTGACACTTGCGACCTTTAGAATGACGACACTTGCGACACTATCAAAGTGAGTAATTTTGATGTGTAACATCAATATCCACAATATCTTGGAAATTAGTTGGCATATTCAAAAATCTCCACCTTGACAACAATTTACCTGATATATCATGCCCAATTTATTCATCACCTTCCCTGCAAGCCAAGAGAATCCAAGCACCAATTTAGCTTCTCTAACAGTACTGGTTTTGTGAAAATGTCTGCACAATTTTCCTTTGTATGGAATTTTTCAAGAATCACTCCACCTTCATCTACAACCTGTCTTACAAAATGGTATTTAACAATAATATGTTTTGTCTTAATGTGATAAGATGGATTTTTAGCCAAGTGAATAGCACTTTGACTATCACAGAGTAGTTTTACCTTGTCCTACATCCTTCCAAACTCACCCAACAAACCTTTTAACCAAATTGTCTCCTTGCAAGCATGTGAAGCAGCTATATATTTTTCCTCTATACTGGATAAAGCAACAATGTTTTGAAGCTTTGACATCCAACTAATAGCTCCACCTGCAAGAGTAAAAACATAACCTAAAGCTGATCTCCTCTTGTCCAAATCACCTACAAAATCCGAATCAACATATCCACAAACTAAACCACTACCATCGTTATAGGTGATATAGTAATTACTTGTGCCCCTCAAATACCAAAGCACCCATTTCACTGCGGCCCAATGCTCTTTTCTTGGATTTTCCATGTATCTGCTAACAACACCAACTACATGTGAAATATTTGGCCTTGTACACACCATCACATACATTGAAATTCCTACTACATTAGCATATGGTACACGATACATATATTCCTTTTCTTCATCTGTACTAGGACATAAACTTGAAGAAAGCTTGAAATGGGAATCCAAAGGGATTGAGACCGATTTTACACTATTCATACCAAACCTCAAAAGTATTTTCCCTACATACTTCTATTGTGATAACCATAGCTTACCATTTTTCCTGTCTCTGAGTATCTCCATGCCCAAGATTTGATTTGCTTCTCCTAGATATTTCATATCAAACATCCTAGCCATCTGAGCCTTTAACCTATTGATCTTTATCATGCTCTTTCTTTCTAAAATCATATCGTCAACATAAAGAACCAAAATAATGAATATGCCATTATCAAACATTTTAAAATAAACACAATGATCATACTCACTCCTTGTATAATTATGGCTCACCATGAAATAATCAAATTTCTTGTTCCATTGTCTAGGAGACTATCTCAGAGTATACAATGACTTCTTGAGCCTGCAAACAAACCTTTTCTTGTGATCTTGAACAAACCCTTCTAGTTGTTCCATGTATATTTCCTCATCTAAATCTCCATGTAAGAATGTTGTGTTAAGATCTAGCTGCTCTAACTCCAGATCAAGTAGTGCAACTAATGCTAACACAACTCGAATTGAAACAAGCTTAACAACTGGTGAAAAAATATCATGAAAATCCATACCTTCTTTCTAAGAATATCCTTTTGCAACCAATCTTGCTTTGTACATTTCAATATTATCATCATCACCCCTCTTCAACTTAAAGACTCACTTGCAACCTGCCGTCTTCCTTTCTTTCGAGAGTTCTACCAGATCCCATGTTCCATTCCTCTCTAATGCATTCATTTCCTCTTTCATTGTTTCTTTCCATTTTTCACTATCAGACACCTCCATTACTTCTTGGTAGCAAGTAGGTTCCTCATCATTAGAAATCAAAGAAACATATGAAACAAAATCATCATACCATCTAGGAGGATTTTTGACTCGTGTAGATATCCTTAGGGATGTTTGTGGATGATCCACATTTTTCTTATTATTATCTCCATCCACATTTTTTTTCTACAGGAACTTCTTTATGAACATCTTCATAAACTTCTTCATGTTTATTGTCTTTTGTAGATAAACGAATTTCAAACTGTAGTTGTTGAGATTGTGGTACTTCTCGATGTTTCACTTGAACATCTACATCCGATTTAATGAGTGATGACTCATCAAATATAACATCTCTTTTAATGGTGATTTTTTGGGCAGTAGGATCCCACAACTTGTATCCCTTAATACCATCACCATACCCAACAAAGATAAGTATTTTTTATTGTGGATCTAATTTAGAACATTGATGTTTAGGAATAAGAGCATAGGCCTCAGAACCAAAAACTTTAAGATTAGAATAATCACAAGAGTGACTTGTCCATACCTCTTCTGGAATCTTACATTCTATTGTTGTTGATGGTGATCGATTTACCAAGTAACATGTTGTAGAAACTGCTTCTGCCCACAATTCCTTCTACAACTTGGCATTATTAAGCATTCTCCTTGCTATTTCTAGAAGACTCATGTTCATGTGTTCAACAACATTGTTTTGTTGAGGAGTATAGGAAGTGGTTTTATGCCTATCAATCCAAGACTCCTTCAATAGTTCTCAAATTCTATTGATGCAAATTCACCTCCATTATCTTTTCTTAAACACTTTATTGACCTTATTGTACTCTTTTCAACTAAATCTCTAGACTGCTTGAAAACAATAAAGACATCATATTTTGTTTTTAACATATAGACCCACCCCTTCCTAGAGAAATCATCTATAAAAATGACAAAATATGATGATCCTCCATATGAAATAGTAGGAGACGGTCCCCAAAAATTTGAGTGGACGTAATCAAGGATACCTTTACTATTGTGCCTTCATGTTTTAAACTTTTGCCTACTCTACTTTCCATAAATACAATGTTTGCAGAAATCTAAATTCAAGGACTTTAAACTAGGAAGTAAATTATGATCTATCGGTACCTTAAGTCCTTTCTCGCTCATATAACCCAAACATTGATTCCATAGTCGAGTAGAATCATTCGCATTCTCAAATACTGTTTTTTCTTGATATGACTCAGTTCTTCCTTCAAGATGATAAAGATTCTTGATTTTCTTAGCCTTCATGACCAGTAAGATGCCTCTGTAGACCTTCATAATTCCACCTTGAATTGTACACTTGTATCCTCCATAATGGACTCCCAAATGTATTAGGTTCTTTCTCATCTCAGGTGCATGTCTCACATTAGTTAATGTCTTTATAGAACCATCACACATTTTAATTCAAATGCTACCAATTCCAACAACTTTACAGGAAATATCATTTCCCATATAAATAATTTTGTCATCTATAGTTTGGTAAGAAAAGAACCAGTGTCTATGAAGATACATGTGATTGGATGCACCAGAATCTAAAAACCAATGTTAATCATGGCATGACACATTACTAATTGAAAAAACCTCATCACTCATACATGAATTGGAAGATGAACTTGTTTCGATTGTGTTTTCTTCCTTTGTTTCTTTTGTAGAGTCTTCTTTGGAGGCCTGTTGTGGTTTCCAGCAATCCTTCTTAAGGTGCCCATATTTTCCATAATACCAACACTTAAGCTTACTCTTCTTTCCTTTTGACTTTGATCGAGAAGTGCCTCTCTGATTCTTCCCTCTTTCTTTATATCAACCTATGACCACCATCACTTATGATGTAGATGCTTCTAGATTTGATTTCTTCCCTATTTCCTCAGACAATAGAGCTCCAACAATATCATCAAACTCAATAGCTTCTGATCAACTAAAACTAACAAAGGTAAAAAAATGATCCCATGACTCGGGTATAGAACACAATAATGTGATTGCCTTATCTTCAGATTCGAATTTTACTCCCATGCTATTCAACTGACATAAAAGATCATTGAAGGTATTTAAGTGGTCATCTATTTTCATACCTTATTTCATGCCCAAACTGTATAACTTCTTTTTCATAAAGATCATGTTCATCAAATATTTCATCATGTATAGTGTTTCCAACTTCGTGCACATGCATGTTGTTGTTTTCTCTGCAACAATGTTAAACATAACATCGGCACACAAATGAGATGTGCATAATAAAACAAAAGATTTCATAATAAAACAAAAGCTTTCATACCTTGTGCCTTTCATACGCATAAAAAACTTTCATATCACATGTGCTTAGAAATAATAACCCGTCATCATATCAATTATGCACTATTTTACTAAGCCTCCAAACAAATTTGATAGTTATGAGGAGGACACTCCACCCCCAATAACGTACCAAGCGTCTAGGACGCTCCTCCAGCCACCTAAAGGGGGCGTCTATGGGTCAGGGACGCTCCTCTTACCTTGTTCAGGGCACGCCCGTCTCTAGACGCTCCTCAAGCCAAACACTCCATGCAACCTGCCAAGTGGAATGACAGGCCATCGAATGCAACCCAAATGTAGCAAGTGTCAAAGTCTGCCTAAACAACCATTCAAAAATTTGTTTTTATTTTTATTTTTTTTTTAATCCTGACAATTACGGAAAATAAATCACATACAACAAGGAAATAATATCACATCAACGAGCTATGAACGAATCAAAAATTCAATCTATACTATTTAATAAATAAAAAATAAATTTATTTTAAAACAAAAATCACGATAATAAGAAATTTGAAGGGAAATACAATAACAATCTGTAAAATGAGATGTTGGCTTCATAATGCACCAAGTATTGTCGCAAAAAGTTCCAGTTAATAGGTGGTCAATGACAGCTGACCACTGCGCAAAATATAAAGTCTCTGGTCGGAGGCCGAGACTATTAGGTAAATGCATTTGTTTAACAAAAGGCTATAATATTTGGTGATTATTACTACAAGGGTGATGAGTCTAAAGGATGCCCATCTAGAAATCACAATCCTTAAGGTGATGGATCTAGAGGATTTCCATTTATAAGATCCATCCATCTAGTTTAACTGTGACCAAATCAATTCCACTGATTTGAATAAAGTTCCATGGTTTGAATAAAGTTCCAAAGAAATATTCCAACCATCAATCCGTCCTCCATCTTATGTTTGTTGGTAAGCATCTTAGTGAGGCATCAAAAGAATCCCAAGGAACAATTGGGTTTATTGATCTTCCTAAGATCCGATGATTCTCAAGAGTTTGACACAAGCTCAAAGTTAGACCACATGAAAGGTTAGAGACTGATCCTAACCATCTATCCATGTTGATCCAAAGACAGTTGGGGTTTTGGAGTGGTCTTAGCCAAGTTCTCAATCACAATTGTGATATGAAT
>JASDQU011249405.1:7778-17908 GCA_032191745.1 Picea mariana
ACTCTTAGTAATCCAACATGAAGGTATCTCAGCACTTGCAACAAAAAATAACACATTGAAATGATTAGAAGTCCAATTGCATGATCTCTTGTATCGTTCCAATGTAACCTAACTTCCCCTTTATCAAGTTTTCATCATGGTGTCTAGCACAACTAGATTGGTCGAACCCGACCTCCACTCCACAATCGTGATGTGGCCTTCATTAGAATAATCAGTGTGAAAATGATGTCCATATTCCCACTTAGATGGAAAGAAATGCAACTGAAAAAATGCAAAGAAAGGGCGATGTCATATGTCTAATAACCAAAGCATTAATAAAAACATAATACATGTTGCAATTCAAATGTGAAATATTATAAATAGAATGTGGCACTTAGAGAGGTTATTACAGATTGGTTGCAACCGATCCCTATGTTTAGTGCATCCAGATCTTCTCCACATGGGTTTTGACTAGACACCACATATTTCTCTTGTATCTGGTTAGCCACCCAATTGTTGGGACAATTGTTTGGCATATTTTATTTTAAATGATCATGATAATTCATGCTTCTACCATTTAACCATATAAATTTCTTCCTATCACTATCCCATTTCCTTATTTTCTCTTCATACAACATGCACCATGGTCAAGTTTGCTCTGCATTGTAAAGAACAAATTTATTGATGGAATCCATTTCAAAATTTGAGTATGTATACAAAAATTCAAAATGAATAGCATGAGATCAAATATATATATTATCACCTTAAAGAATGAATTTATTGATGGCATCAAAATTTCTAAATTCACTGATGTATAAAAGAATTAAAAATAAATAGCATGGGATGAAAAATATATTATCATCTTCAATGTAAACAATTTCTCTGTACTAAATTGAAAAAATATAATTGAATTACTCTTTATCAAGCACCTTTTTTTGCTTGCTTGGAGTAGCTCCCCTTTATTTTTTTCCTCATCTTGATGGTCATCCCAAAAAACTAACCTTTTTTTTCATCAATTTTCTTGATGTACTCACTAGCATAAAATAAAGACTTGTATACTATGTACACCTCTTCCATAGATACCTCTGGTTTTTACCTCTGTCAAACAAAACCCTTCATTTTTTTTGTGTACCTCTCTAAGAAAAATATCCAATGACATGAGAGAACCCCAACTAATTCAACCTCATCAAGTAAGCGAATTAGAAGATGGATTTGCAAGTCCATAAAACTTGTGGGCAATTTCTTCTTAAACATACAAACAATCTCATCTATCTCTCAGTGCCACCATGGAATGATAGCCATATAAATCTCCCTTGATGTAATCCAACGTAAAAATGGATATAATTTCAATATGGCACATCTCGGGTCCTAAGGGAAGTCATGGTCCACACAACCATGCACGAACAAAGCATAATGACACTACAAAATAGACACACACATGATTAATTTCCATAAAACTGAGTGAATATCATTTTCTTACCAACATTAGTATAGAACTAGAAGAATCATATATTCAACATACATACCCTTAGAATCTTCATATGGTCATGTGATTTCAACACCAACTAATTCACATCTACAGTGAAGAAACGTTGTAGAGTCTACCCATATAAAGAAGGTGCATTCACACTGAATATAACATCCTTTGCCATAGAAATATCATCTTTCTTCAAAATTCATGGAACATCACCTTCTTTAAAATACCAAGAGGAACTAGACTATCCTCTAGTTTGTTTCTTGGCCAATATCTCTTTTTAGTATTCGAAGCAATAAGATCTCTCGTGATATCTATTGTGTCTCTTTTATTCCATGACATGTGCCTCCATAGAGAAGATCAGACATTTTTGAATATATGCATGAGATCTAGTAAGTGGCCAATCTTAAGATGCTCCCAATATGGAATCTCATAAAATACAAATTTTCTTTTCATCCCAATGGGAATTTTCTCAACATAGGTGTCAAAAAATCCAAGATCATCAAACATAGGTTACACATTTGAATCAAATAATTCTTCCATTTCCTTCTCCTTGTTTATGTCATTTTCCCTATTCCAATATGAAGTGTCATTATTTCAGGTCTTCATGTTCTCTCTATTTTACCATTGAAAGCATATGAAACTCCCCTATAAGGGTGTTCTTCTGGGAGGAATACCCTCAAACAGTCGTACACTGTCTTTCATAGGTCATTGGACCACCTAACCTTTATAGAAGGTCCACAACATTTACATCCATGATACCCTTTTGTTATAATACATGTGATGATAACATATACATAGCATGTTAGTTTCAAAAATATAGTTTCACCAAATGAAGTATGCCAAATAAAATTACAAATAAAAACAAATGGATGAACATGCTTATCAGATAAAACTCCTAGTCCTGGATAATTGTGCATGGTGTATGCACATATGCCATACAACGTAAAAGACCTCTCCATTGGTAGGGGTCTTGATACATCATATACATGTATCCCTTCCCATAATTTCTTAAAATAATCTATCATTGCTTGGAGGTAGACATCCATTGTCTTCATTTGTCTTCTAACCAAGACTATTAGAGCCAACATAATATGTTCATTCTTCATGGACAACCATGGGGGGTATTTTCATTGATAAGTACCACTAGCCAAACAAAATAATTGGTGTTTTGGAGGGAATATGGGTTAAAACCATCCATATTTATGCCCAATCGAAGAATTCATACTTCATACTTGAATTTATCGGTCCATGTATCCTATATATACTTCATGGCTCTTAAATCTACTAGGATTCACATAAATATTGGCTCACTTCTATGTGAGGCATGCCACTCCTGAAACATGGATAATTGTTTGCAATGGAAGAGCCTTTGAATCCTTGTAATTATAGGCATGTGCCTCAATATCTTATGAGGAGGACCATGTTTCTTACCCTTGTTTTTTAATTTATGGTACCTTTTGTGCCCACATTCTGGACATATGTATTTTCCCTCACATTATTTTATATACAGAATATAATCATTCATACATTCAGTGTATGATATTTACTCTACACCCAGAATTTTCATCATTTTCTTTTTCTTTGCACAAATATTAGGCAAGCGATTATCACTCAGAAGTACATTATTTTTCAATAATCTAAAACTAGTGTGCAATAGGAATCTACATTATCATTAAGCATGAATAAAATCAACCCTTTTCTTCCTTAGTTGTGTGGAAATGTTCCTTAAAAATTTAGAGGACTTAATGGTTAGTTACCTTAAAAATGTCATGAAACATGCGCCTGACATATCATACATTTGTTTCAAGTTGTATAGTAACATTGTTGTCCCTAACTGGGTAGACCTTGAAAACTATGGTACTGGACCAAATAGAGGGGTGGTGGAAGCATAATTTAGGTTTTCATAGAAGGTATCTACGACATCAGTGTCATTCCCTAGTTCATTTTGATGGAATTCATCTAACAACACTCCCTCTGTGACCTAGGTTTCCCACAAGAAAGAATCCATACCAACATCCATATCATTGTCTTCACCCCAACATGTGAAGAACTAGTACTATTTTGAGGTTTTGAAATGGTGACTCAAGGCGTAGTGGGAATTAAATAGGTGGTTGATTCAACCATTCTAGGTATGCTTCCTTTCCAAGATCTTTTTAGTTTAAAAACAAGCTAATGACGTAAAATCATAGTGGGGTGTAATGGTAGATGGTAGACAGGTCATTCATCATCAAAATCCTAATTGCAAAAATATTGAACATTACATTGATAATATTAGTAACACGATGCTTTTAATATGTTCAAACATTATACCAAACACTTATTAGAAGCATGGACATTTTCTTCCCAATAATAAACATGAAACCAACCCCTTTGTAGAGAAAATATCAAATTAAGAAATACATTTACATTAGTTCCATTGAAAATCCAAAAATAAAACTACTCAAACTTGTTTTTCTTACATCCTATGAGGTTTTCTACATAAAAGAGATCAAATTCATGGTGTAATACTATTGACCCAGTATGGTTGTTGGAATATGGCATGTTAGGATTGGTAGGGTAAAGACGTTTTCCATTTTTATCAAACATCTGCTTGCAATATCTTTCTCCTGATAAGAGCTTGCCGAATTTTGGGACCACATGAATATATTGAGAATCTAAACTCGATCCCGAATCTTGATCCTGCAAATTTCAATTAACAATTATTAAACTACACCTCCATACATAACACAAATTCAATTAGATAAATGATTTATCAAATAAAATCTAGACATACTGCAATTGGCGTTAGAGAACTTGAAGGAGTTCCAAATATATGTAATGAGGCGAAGATGGAATCTGAAGAATTGACCATTTGATATTATAATTATTTTTCTCCTACATTTGAACCAAAAACCATCTTCTTGGTGATTAAGGTATTTTTCCCCTGTGATCTTGGGTCTGGATCATAGCAGAGTAAGAATAAGTCACAAAGACAACAGTCTCCCCTCAAAGATAAGCACACAAAAAGATAAAGACAATAACTACTTAAACTAGGAGGAAGTAGGGATATAAAGGAGAAAATAAAGTGCACCTTGTTCTCCTGTCTAATGTCGATCCCTGCTTCAATTCATTGAAGAGCTCCTAATCTTCTACTGGAACCATCTAGTAAGATAGATAAAAAAACAAGGGCTGGAACAAAAGTAGTTATGCAATCAAAAGCATGTGCATATTATATGTCATATTCAAAGTAAGCATAGTTATAAACATACATTGATGAGAAAATCTGAGGGAAAACAAACTCTCTTATTATCAAAAAGTGTAAAAGGTAAGTTACAACCTTTTCCAACCTTTAGGCACCATCTAGAAGCCAACTGTCTCGGTTCCTCCAGGAATCCTCAAGCATCAACTCAACTAATGTAATATGCCTTCAATGAATTAAATAGGGATAAGGAAACACCCAATAGTCACATAACATGAGAAATAAGTGTTGGAAAATGATTTTCTAGACTACATGGGATGTTTCTTAGAGAATTATAGGGAAGGGAGGCTTGTTAGATGCTGGCAACATAACTTTGCATAAAGGGACTTCTTTTTTTCTTATCCATCAATGATTGTTTTACATCTTCCCAAAGAGGTTTGGGGAGTTGTATTCCATTGAGTACGGGAAAGGGTTATTGGGAAACGATTCCAACTGAAAAACCCTCCTGAAAACATGAAATTATTTTATTTTTTAGAAAGTTTGAGGGCATCCGCTAGTTGCAATGTGTAAATCACAGATGTCTGTGTGTTGCACTAAGAAAACCCACGTATATGCTCTTAGGGCATGTTTTTTAAGTTATTTTTCATGACATCATTTGGGGGGGGAGTATAGAAAGCATTGGGAAAGGTTTGGGCCTTGTCACAAATACATAGGTGTGGCATTTGTTGCTATAATAGATGCCCCCTAATGTGTGAGTTTAGAAGGGAAAAATTATGGCTGAAATACATTATGAACTCTGAGAGGTGAGGATGCATGAAATTGTCCATGAGGTTCATGAGAAAGTGATCCAAAAACAATAACCATCAGCAAGGATCAAGCAAGAGTTTTGTTTCCCAAGTCAGGCATACCCATGCTCGGGAATGATGTAATCATGGTCGCCAAAGAAATTACACTACAGATCCATGGCATATGTAAAATATAGTTATAGTCCATGGCCACGAACAATACACGATGGATCCATGTGATATAAATTAAGCAAAAATCATGGCCACAGAGAATACATAGTGGACCCATGTCAAAGTAGATCATAGCCACGAATAGATACAATGTGGAGCTATGTCTCAAAATCAATAAAAAAGGATAATTGGGACCAAAGAAATGAACAATATGATCTTCTGTGAGTACCACTCTGAGAGGTGGCACCATATAAGTCAGAAAGGAGCACAAAAGATTTGATGCTCGTACTCCACTCGAAGTCTTCACCGTGATCTATCATGGTACAAGTTTACAACATGTGAATAAACGAGTCGATGTCGAACAAAGTGAGACATTGCTTGATTATTGGTCATTGAGGTATGTCATCAACAAACTTGAGATAACCCACCAATAATGATAATGGAAGTCAAGGTACCATGGTACTACCCAAAAAGTGTGAATGAATGAGTTGGCATCAAACACCTCGTAGAAACTATTAAGTAGGGGACATCAAGGTATTCCCACTTTCAATATCGAGGGAACCCATCACTGATGACTGCAAGACACAAGGTACCAAAAAATAACTCTAGATCCCTCTCCCAGAGCAAGATGTATCGAATTAGATGGGAGGGAACCCATTGAAAGGAAGGCATTAAGGAATCCTCCATCATCGAGCATCAGGGGTGGATGAAAGCCAAATATTTGTAAGAGATCGAACGAAAAGGCTGACACTTGTGATGATGAAACTGACTTGGGAAGGTCGACTTGCAAGTTCAAAGACTACCTGCAAAATGACCGACACATGTTGAAAATTTCCCCTTGAACATAAGAACAACAAAATATGTGACTTAATTAGTATGACTATAAGATAGGATACATTTGTGATGCAGGAGGCATCAATAAACACTCCATATAGTTGGAAGAATAACCAACCGGGGGAGAAAAAACTCAAAGAGAGAAAAAGTCTCCTAAATCCATACTAAACCCAAAATGTTGAGACACTGACTCGATACTATGCTTTGTTCAAAGGAAAAAAAACTTCTTCTAGCCAAAGAGATAGATGTTTTCCCATTATTTTTGTTTTATTTTTATTTTTTTTTGTCTTTTTCATGCTATAGAAGCTTGAAAAGGAATAAAAGAGTGTTATAGTACAATGGAGGAAATGAGTTTCATGAGCAATCAAACTGGATCCAAACCACAAGGAGCATACCTATTCTCAATGCAGGGAAAGCATGTGTAGGATACGGACACTCAAGGAATGTTCCCTCCATGAATAAGGTGTCAAGTCACAAGGGCATAAGTTGCAAGGATGGGAATTTATAGGAATGCATAGGCGACGGGTTTAACAACAACATGTTGAAGTTGGAATTAGGCCTAAAACTGTGAGAAGTTTATATGCAGATGCAGTTACGACTTAAATTCGAGAAGAAAACCTCCCATGATGGTTTTTTTCATAAGTTTAGTCTCCACGGCCCGAAAAAAAATAAAATCATACCATGGAGAAATCTTCTAGCCACTACTGGACCAAATTCTTCCTTTTTCATACATAGTTAGTTCAGTCCAGAAAAGGGTTAAACTTATACCGAAAAAACATCTCTTCAAATCCATTTTATGAGTGTGACATAGACAAGATCACTCGGCCATATTTTCATATTTAAGGAGTATGAAAATAGATTAACTATGGACTCCATGGTTATTTTTTGTAAATTTATTCCCCTGAACCCAAAAACGTATAAAACACAACTTAGGAGAACTCTTTGAGCCCATAGAATAAAGTATACCTTTTTTGTACGTAGTCTTGTCTAGTCCGAAAAATGGGTAAACTTGTGTTGGAAAGACATTCCTTCAAGTCCATTTAACAAGTGTACAAGGAACAACATCACTCGACAATATTTTCAATTTTAACGACTCTGAAAAGAGTTTAACTATGGACTCCATGATAGAGGGATTCCTGTAGGTAATGTCTAGAACAAGACTAAGTAAGAAGCATGAAGTCAATACGCAATGTCATGGCGGGACTAAATAAGACTCCCAAGCCTAAGAAAAATTACAACATGAGCGCCAAAATATGAAGGGATTCTAAACTAGGATGCCCATAGAAGGTAGGCTCTACCACATGAATTACAACACTTCTAAACATTAGAGAAGGTTTTGCATCGCAACTCAGTGGGTTCGATCCTAAGGCGAATTGAAACAAGAAACGGATAATGAAAAAATGCATGGAGGGGAAAATATAACCTATATGCTAGTTTTGAAATCATTACCTGTCAAAAATGTATTGACATGGAACATAAAGGTACCAAATAAAAATGTCTCCAAAGTCTTGTATATAAGATCAAAAGACTTACACAAAAGTTAGTAAGTCCAATATAGAAACCTTCGATAAAGAAAAGTATTAAGGGATACAAAATTTGAAAAAAAGAAACCCTAAAAGTAAAATATGTACACAGGATGGCACAACCTTTCATCTTATGCATAGTAGTCTCTAGGCAGATCCCATTGCTAGACTCATCCCAAGGGCTTCTTTTGTAACAAACCTATAAAGCTTCCAGTTCAGGAGGAGGTCAATCATCCATCATCATAGCTTTAAGGATGGCCTCATACGAAGGAAACTCAACATCCATAAAACTTGGGCCCGACAGTGCACAAATACCAAGAATCAAGGTATTACAAACAACAAGATCATACTCAAGAGGAAACACAACTACATTTTTACGAAAAATCTGACTGCTAATTTGTCTGAAATTTGACAGTTACGCGTCTAACATTCGATGGAATTATTTTTCTTTAAGCGTCAGTGGGATGTAGTTGGTTAATTGAAACAAAATAGCAGAGGTAGATTATCCGACATCCATAGTTGTTAGATCAGTTCTTGGTTCGTCGATCACCCTTTCCTCATTGTTGTCGAATATATGACTTCCACAGTCATTAGATCAGTGGTTGGGACGTTGATTATACTACACCATAGGCATCGAATATCCAACTACATAGCAGTGACATACACAATATTCATGGATTTGGATCATCCTTCCCCTGGGCCGTTAGATATCTGCTGCCATATGGCATCGAAAATATGGTGTTTTCATCGAACGCAAATTGCTTGGGGTCGGAGATCCGACGACTGTGTATTATTTTAAAAAATAAAATAAAAAACAAATTTGGACTCCCCACAGATTTATATCAGGTCTCCTATCATCATTTGCACCATTCACTCTGTAATTACCCCGATATGTAACTACATTAGTAAGAATTGGATGACCATTGTATTCCATAATGTCATAAAATGTATCACTATTCTTTAATGCAAGGAAATAGGTGCCACATACATCAACTTCAAATATAACCACTATAGACTGATAAAAGGAGATAGAGATAGACACATCAAAGTGTGCATACATAACTTACATCCCCATTTCCCTAGATATTTTAATTGGAATTTGATCAAGGCTCTCCATACTCACACATCTTTTCATTTCAAATATTGGATGCCAAGATTGGCCATGTGGTCTATTGCTCAGTCTCCCTCTCTCTATATATATTCATTCTACTTGAATATTAGATGTTGATGAATGCGTAGCAGGAACTTACTTATAATTTGAGCAAGGTCATGATGGAGGATAAGGACAAATTTAAATGTGAGTTTGAGAACCATTAGGAGTAATTTTTCTAAGGGTTGTTTCATAGTAAAAAAGAATAACATCTTTCTGATATTGATTACTTCCTCCATAGAATTTGAGTTAGGTTACTTTTCTCATAGATCTAAGATTCATAGAAATCTCTAGAAAACACAATGGATGAATGAAATATGAAGATCCAATTGAGGATGAAACATACAAAAGAAATGAATATTCATAATTCACATTACTAGGGAAAAAACATCCTACATGAGTGTCACATGTGATGTAGCAAGGTTTTGGAAAAATTTCACGAGCCTTCTTCTAAATTTCGGGAGTTCAAGATAATTTTGTGAAGAGAATCGGGTTGTGTATGAATTGCAACAAATTGAATTTTAACCCGGGAATTGGTTATGCTACTAGATGGAATAAACAAGGTTGTTTGTCAGAGACTTGACAAAATATTTCTACAATTATGGTTGGAACATGAGAGAAAGGTAAGGTATAGGTTGGTAGGGTAAAGTGAGAATTAGTTTTGTTGGGGTAAAGATGCATACAATCATGAATGAATGAAATAAACTACGTATAATAAATGAAGTAAAGCACTACAATGCACATGAAAGGTAAATAACTAAAACAACATATAAAAAGACAAATTCATGAGTATTAATTATGTACCTTTTTGTACAATTGATGCAGCCTCTCCACATAGGATAGTGATCAATTGCAATTCCTAGTGCGAAGTCCTGTAGAAATCAATGAACCATGAAATGTTAAATTTATGATAAAGAATTTAAGAAATATACATGCATTTCAAAATTTACATGAATATATAATACATACGAATAAAGAGCATTACCTTATTGAGCTTCTCTTTGTTTCGATAATAGTTTAATATTATCTATTG
>JASDQU011249407.1:14892-25352 GCA_032191745.1 Picea mariana
AAGAGGTTTAGCCCTTGTATGCAAAGAATAGGACCTACAAAGTCCCAAAACAACGAAAGCATCGGGACCGTCCATCGTTGAAGAGAACATGTGTCAAGAGATCCTTGTATCTTGGGGATTTGGGCATCAAAGAACAGAGTAGAGGAGTCTTTCAACTTCACGATTCACGAAGTCCTGAAGAGATCAAGACCATCCATTTGAGAGGATGCGTGGAAGAAATATGGAAGCATTAGAGCTTCATATATCGGAATATCGGAGAGGAAGTCTCGAGTTGTGAAATATTGAAAGGATCTGATTCGTCGGATCAGGGACGATCCGAGTCATTAGATCATCTCGTGAATTAGGGTATCGTGAGCTGGGAGGCAGAGGCCTTTTCTCTACAAAGTCCCGAGCTGTGAGATCATGATGTGATCTGAACCGTTGATTGGAGGGGAAGGAGAGCCGTGATATCTGGTGTCTTGATACATCGCACATCAGAGGTTTGGGGTTTGTATGAATTAGTTTCGAGTTCAGAATTCACGAGATCGCGAGTTGCAAGGAGGTGAAGAGATCTAGGCCGTTGGATCCAAGCACAGGAGAATTGTTGGATCGTAACCTCACAGAATATTGTGTCTCGGGGATTCAGAGTTTGGAAGGACCACTTTTTTATTGCAGAAGTCGTGAGGTTCCGAGGGTTGAGGGATCGTGCAACATGTGGCACGTTCGCTTGGTGGGACCCGCATGGTTGACAGGTGGCATGACGATAAGACGCCCGAAGAGAGGAAGAAGTGGTGACAGGTGGTGGACACGTGTCATTTGAAGCAGGAGTCAACATCCTATTGACTTCTCATGCTTCGGGTTCTCATAAGAAAGGAATACAAAGGCCCAACAACTAAAGTTGTGAAGTGGCGAGTTGCGAGAAATGCCGAAGGAGTTAAATCTCCTCTGATTTTCATGTCTCGTGGTTTCATAAAATAAGGACCTGGAGGTTCAACCCTCCAACTCGTGAGACCATGAGTTGTGAGAGGTGCTAGCGTTTAGCGTAGCTGGTAGTCTCTCGTAGAGGGTGCTAATAGGAGGAGATATACCTGTATCCCAATCTCGGGTATCGACGTTTGGTGAAGACAAGTCGAGGGTCTTCAACCCACAAACTCATGATATTGCGAGTCACGAACAACGCTTGCGCTAAGGCCTGATTGTGGTTGTGTGAAGGTGGAGTTTGCGCCTTGTGCAGGTTCACATAGGTGGGTTTCCCAAAGAAGGACCTGCGGATTTGTTCAAAGGGTTCCAACAAGAGCCCGAAGAGCCATTTCGACTGAGAATTTGGAACGATCCAGAGACCAGGAGGTCGCAGGACCCTGCTGACGTAAGGGGTCTGCATCATATTGGCTATGGACAATTCCCTAAAATCTACACCAGCAATATGGTTGGGGACACACAAAATCAATATTATAGACTGGACACAATGCTGAACCTTGATGATAGCGCAGTTCTCAGCGCAAGTAGGAAGATGTGAAGTGAGGTACACAGGTTGAAGCTGCCCAAAGGACCATGTGTGAAGCTATGAAGAAGCCTAGAGTAACATTACTTGAGAAAAATGCGTACACGGATTCATTAACACGCTGGAAATGACCCCTATTAACTGGTACCTTCAAGCAAAGTTGTGCGTCATCACTGCAGATTGGGAAGGTATGCTTCAAAATTTTGTAACCACCTTTTGTTTGAAAGTGAATTTCCTTTAGTAGATCAAGCACTATATATTGTGAGGCAGAAAGTATTTAAGGAGGCATCTAGCCTCCCTTTGGATAAAGAAGAGGATGAATGGATTGCGCCATTCCAGAAACTACAAGGATGTTACAACATTAATGACGATGCAGATGATGATCCGAGGAAGGTAAACATTGTTGAGACAGAAGACCACATGGATGTGGAAGGACTAAGAGTTGAGTTTCCATTCATTGGACATTCGATCAAGATGAAGAAAGTCAATATTGGGACATAGGACACACTGAAGCTTGCCAATGTCGGAGATCACTGGGATGCTGCTACCATTGACAAAATTACAGAATTACTGCATGAGTATCAAGACTTGTTTCCGACCAAGTTCACTGATATGAAGGTATCAAAGGACCTATGGTAGAGATGAGAATACCTTTGAAACCAGATGTGAATCCATTCAAGCAAAGAACCTACAGATTGAACCCAAAATATAAGGAAAAAGTGAAGATTGAGCTCGACAGAATGTTAGAAGCAGGGATTATTGAACCTGTCAAAGAGTCAGAGTGGATCAGACCTATGGTGGTGCAAGACAAGAAGACAAGCGAGATCATGATTTGCATATATCTCAGGAAGTTGAATGATGCTTTTTTTCATGATCCTTTCCCTACACCATTCACAAACGAAGTGTTGGATAATGTGGGAGGCCAGGAGGTATATTCTTTTACAGATGGGTTTTCATGATACCATTAGATCTGGATTGCTAAGGAGGACCACCATAAGACCACATTTTCCACAGAATGGGGATCCTGCCAATACAAAGTGATGCCATTTGGATTGAAGAATTCCCCAATAATCTTCTCCAGGGTGGTGGTCGAAGCATTCAAAGTTTTTTTGCATAAGTTTTTAGAAGCCTATTTTGATGATTAGACTGTTTTTAGTTTGCTGAAAAATCATATTGAATTTCTAAGACTAATGTTGGAAAAATGCAGGCAGTGTCAAATTGCTTTAAATTTGAAGAAGTGTATCTTCTTCTCATCATTTGGAGTATTATTAGGACATATTGTATGCAAGCAAAGATTGTTGGTTGATCCATCAAAAATTGCAATTATAGTCGACTTACCGCCTCCTACTTTAGTCAAACAACTGCGCATTGTGCTAGAACATATTGGATATTACAGGAAATTTATCAAAGGATATGCTCATATTATTGCACAATGGAGAAGTTATTAAAGAAAGACTATCATTTTGGTTCGACAGACGAATGCCAACAGAGCTTCGACACACTGAAACAAAAGGTGGTGACTGCACCCATTCTGGTCTTTCCAGACTGGAGAAAAGAATTTCATGTGCATGTCGATGCGTCTTATATTGCATTAGGAGAAGTATTCGCACACCATGGAGAAGGGGAGATCGACCATCCATTAGCATTTTCCAACATAAATCTATCTACAACTGAAATGAATTACACTACTATAGAGAGAGAAGGATTAGCCATGGTGTATGCACTGCAAACATTATGCCATTACTTACTAGGAGGAAACTTTAAAATTTTTACTGATCACTCTTCATTGAAGTACCTAGTCAACAAGCCAGTGTTGGGGGGGTGAATATGCAGATGGCTTCTCTTGTTTTAGGAATATGATTTTGAGATCATAGTTAAGCTAGGAAGAATGAACAAGATATCCGACCACCTGTCAAGGTTGGAACACGGTGAAGAACCCACCAGTATGGAGGATACACTACCAGATGCATAGATGCTTTCCATTAGGAAGATGGATGACCACTTCACATACATAGTCCAATTCCTGTCAACAGGAATGGCTCCAAGTGAGTATACAATTTCCCAGAAGAAACAACTAGTGGTGCGCGCTGCAGAATTTTCACTAATAGTTGGTCAGCTATATAAGATGGGACCTAATGAGATACTAAGAAGATGTGTGATGGAGGCAGAGTGCCCGCTGGTCCTCGCAGAAGCTCATGAAGGCATTGCAGGAGGACATTACACAGGGAAAGCAACTGTGTAGAAGGTTCTGTGATCTGGCCTTTGGTGGCCTACTTTACATAGAGATTCTAAAGAGTATACCATATCTTGTTATGTATGCTAGAGAGTTGGAAAACCATATTGAATAGATGAAATGCCACTAGCACCGTAGATGACCCTACAAGCATTTGAAAACTGGGCCATTGACTTTGTGGGACCTATAAACCCACTAGGAAAGCACACAAGAGCAAGGTACATGATCAATGTGACCAAATACCTGACTAGATGGGCCAAAGCAAGAGCATTCAAGGACTATAGTGAAACTGCAGCTAAGCATTTTATATTTGATAACATAATAACTGGGTTTGGATGCCCCAAGACCCTTATGAGTGATCAAGGCACTCATTTCTTCAACAAGACAATTGAATCCTGACTGAAGAATTTGCAGTTCACCATCAGAAGAGTACACCTTACCATCCATAAGAAAACGGAATGGTTGAAGCATTCAAAAAAATTTGGAGACAACATTGACAAATATTTGCAGTGTGAATAGGGATGACTAGGATTTAAAAGTACCAGCAATACTCTGGGCTTATAGAACCACTTGCAAGAAATTAATAATGCAGACCCCTTTCAATTTGGTTTATGGTCTCAAAGATGTTGTCCTGATGGAGTACTTGGTACCAATATTAAGAATTAATGCATTTACAGACATGGATGATAATGGCGTTGTTAGTGAGAGGCTTGCCCAGTTGGTTGAACTAGAAGAAGAAATATTTATTGCAGGATTCCATCAGTAGGTATAGAAGGAAAGAGAGAAGGCCTATCATGACAGACACATCAAGAAGAAGGAATTTAATTAAGGTGATTTAGTACTGGCGTATGACAGTAAATTTATAAGACATCTAAGGAAGTTCAAAACGCATTGGCTTGGACCATATGAGTTCACCTATGTTATAGAAGGAGGAGTTGCACAGCTGAAGAAATTGAAGGGAGAATTGAAAGAAGGATTAGTGAATGGGAGTCAGCTGAAGTTGTATTATGACAACTAGCTGCCTCATAGCTCTCAGTAAAAGAAAGGAGAAAAGGGTGTAGGTACTAGGTGCAGTTGAAACTGGGTACTAGACACAGAAAAGACATTCTGCACAAGGATGGGAAGAAGGCATGAAGAAAAAAGCAAAGGATGCACTGCGCAGTCCAAAGTCGAAGTGAAATGGAAGGATCAGATCTGATGTGCCTCGAGATGAGTCACAGGTGTGTGTTGGGTGCCTTTTGGCCCTTGGTTATGGAAGGAAGTGAAGATCGAGGAAGAAAAGGTCAAACGCGAACTATGTGGGAGACACAATGAGTGTTACTGGGTCGAAGTAAGAAAAAGAGCAGAAAAGCCGGAGAGAAGTACGAAAAATAAAGTTTTTGGATGAGGATATTGAGGATGACAGATCAATAAGTAAGATGGATTTAGGACAAATCAACAAGTAGAAAAATACACAATTAGATTCTTTGGAGCACCGCGCAAGAAGAGAGGAAAGACAGATTGGCGAAGCCATGAAAAGGCGGGTCAAGTTGACCTAGGGTCTTAGACACCTAGGGTTTTGGGTAATTAGGGTTTTGACACATAGGTTTTGACCTAAGGTTGTCGGTGAGGGACTATAATGTATAAATAGAGGTCGAGAGGACCTAGGTCAGGTCGGTACTAGTGTTGGGTATTGATATTGATTGTTGTTGGTTGAGAGATTATTGTACTGTGAGAGAGAGGAGTGTTGAGAGTGAGAGCCTTCTGGTATTGTAAGATCTTCAGATGGGTGTGAAGATCAAGTCTTGTAGTTGAGTGCACAGGAAGGTGGGAGATAGAGAGAAATAGAGATAAGATCTATTGACTAACTGCACAGATCAGAATTGTAAGCTTTATCTCAATGTATCATAAGCACAGTTCTGTGGACGTAACCCTAGAGAGAGGGTGAGCCATGTATATTTTGTGTCGTATGTGTGATTGATGCTTGGATCTCTGTCATTGTTATACTGTTATTTTCATTATTGTGTTAGATCATATTTATAGCTATGCATAGTAGATATAGTTGATAAGAGATATATGAATGCTGTAGTATTGTTGTATTAGTTCCACTTGATATTCCCCTGGTTGTAGACATCTTTGTCCTGCAACCCCTCCTCTTAGCTGCTTCGGGTGAAAATACATCTTCTTCGTAGGTGTTGCCAAAAGGGCCCAGTAGCTAGGGATTGTTGGTGCACTCTTGGAGTGAAACATGGGTCTACCCCTATGCCAATAGGGGGACACATAAAGACAACATTACAGACTGGGTACAATGTCGCACTTTCATCAAAGTGCGACATNTGTTGTCTTTATGTGTCCCCCTATTGGCATAGGGGTACACATAAAGACAACATTACAGACTGGGTACAATGTCGCACTTTGATGAAAGTGCCATTTTCAGAGCAAGTAGAAAGCTGCAAAGTTAGATACACAAGTCGAAGTTGTTCAAAGGACCATGTGCGAAGTTTTGAGGAAGCATGGAGCAACATTCCTCAAGAATAGTGGGTGCACAAATTTGTCAACACGTTGGACACCACGCCTATCAACTGGTACCTACAAGCAGAACTATGCCTCATCACTACAGATTGGGAAGGTATGACCCAGAAATTTTTCACTACCTTTTTGTTTGAAAGCCAATATCCTACAATAGATCAAGAATTACAGGTCACAAGACAAAGTTTTTGAGGAGGCACCTAGCCTCCCTTTGGAGCAAGAAGAGGACGAATGGACTACACCTCTTCAAAAATGACAAGACTATTACAACATCAATGCTGATGAAGACGATGATCCTAGGAAGGTGAACATCATAAAAATAGAAGGCCAAAGAGATGTGGAAGGACCATGAGTTGAGCTACCATTTATTGGACAATCAATCAATATCAAGAGAGTCAATATTGGAACAAAGAAAACACCAAAGCTTGTCAATGTTGGAGACTATTGGGATGACGCCACTATTGACAAGATCACATAATTGCTACATGAGTATTAGGACTTGTTTCCAATCAAGTTCACTCATATGAAGGGAATTAAAGGGCCTATAGGAGAGATGAGGATCCCTTTGAAACTAGATGCAAGACCATTCAAACAGAGACCCTACAGATTGAACCCTAAATATAAGGAGAAAGTGAAGATTGAGCTTGAAAGAATACTAGAAGCAGGGATCATAGAACCTGTCAAAGAGTCAGAGTGGATTAGCCTTATGGTGGTACAAGACAAGAAGACACTAGAGATCAGGATCTGCTTAGATCTCAGGAAGCTGAACAATGCCTGTTTGCATGACCCATTCCCTAAAACATTCAATGATCAAGTGTTAGATAATGTAGGAGGCCAGGAGGTATATTCTTTTACAGATGGATTTTCAGGATACCATCAGATCTAGATTGCCAAGGAAGATCGCCATAAGACCACATTTGCAATAGAATGGGGATCCTACTAGTATACAGTGATTCCATTTGGATTGAAGAATTCCCCAGCCATCTTTTCTAGGGTGGTGGTTGAAGCCTTCAAGGAGTTTCTAGATAAGTTTCTAGAAGCATACTTTCATGATTGGATTATTTTTAGTTTATTGAAAAATCATATTGAATGTTTAAGGATAATGTTAGACAAGTGCAGGCAGTGTCAAATTGCCTTAAAATTGAAGAAGTGCATTTTCTTTTCACCATTTGGAGTGTTGTTAGGTCATATTGTATCCAAGCATGGATTGTTAGTAGATCCATATAAAATTTCCATTATAGTTTATCTGCCCCCTCCTAATTCAGTCAAATAGTTGCACACTGTGCTGGGACATACTGGATATTATAGGAAGTTCATTAAAGGATACACCAAGATTACATCACCCATGGAGAAGATTTTGAAGAAAGACTATCAATTTCACTGGACAAAAGAATGCAACCAGAGCTTCTACACACTGAAACAAAAAATGGTTACTGCGCCTATTCTGGTTTTCCTAGATTGGATCAAGGAATTTCATGTGCATGTCAATGGATCTTCCATTGCATTATGAGTTGCGTTAGCACAACTGGGAACAAGAGACATCGACCACCCATTATCCTTTGTTAGCATAAAGCTATCAACAACTGAGATTAATTACACCATCATTGAGAGAGAAGGGTTAGCCATGGTGTATGCGATGCGGAAGTTTCACCACTACTTGTTGGGAGGACACTTTAAAATGTTTGTTGATCACTCTGCACTGAAATACCTAGTCAACAAGCCAATGTTGGGGGGGAGAATATGTAGATGGATTCTGCTATTTCAGGAATATTATTTTGAGATCGTGGTTAAGCAAGGAAGAATGAACAAAGGTCCTGACCACTTGTCGAGGTAGGAACATGGAGAAGAGCCTACTAATTTGGAGGATACACTGCCAGATGCATAGTTTCTATCCATTAGAAATATTGATGACCACTTTGCAGAAATAGTCAAGTTCCTATCAATAGGAATGGCACCTAGTGAATATACAATCACCCAGAAGAAACAACTAGTAGTGCATGCTACAAAATTTTCACTTATAGTTGGACAGTTATACAAAACGGGACGTGATGAGATACTGAGGAGGTGTGTTATGGAGGCATAAATACTGTTGATCCTCACCAAATCTCATGAAGGCATCACAGGAGGAAACTACACAGGGAAATCAACTGCGTAGAATATTCTTAGGGTTGGCCTTTGGTGGCCTACCTTACACACAGATGCTAAGGACTATTACAGAGCCTGTGATGTATGCCAGAGAGTTGGGAAACCATGTTGGCAAATTCAGTTAACATACAACAAATCAGCGTATACTTGTCATTGATGGAAAGTACAGTTGTGGTTGCAGTGATGACAATAGCAATGAATAGTAGCGCAACAATAATCGGGAGGAGAAGAGTCAGTGATCGTTGGATCCCATTCAAATTTTCTGAAAGGTCGATAGCCGTCAGAGTTGTAGAAGCTGCAAGAGAGATAAGCCATCGGAGAATCGGGGATTCGGAATTTGAAATGTCCAATTCACTCGACAAAAAAAACCCCGAAATTGCGATATGCGATTTCGCGATTTGATTGTAGCCGTTAAAGCAAGCTTGAGATATGGACCGTTGATTTTTCTCATCGGAGAATCGGGAATCGGAGTTTCACGAGTCTCGTGAACAATGACAACAAAAACCCCGAAATCGTGATATGTGATTTCACGATGTAATCACAGTCGTTGGATAAGAAGTTCTCTGGATCGTTGATCACAGCTCGTATCGGAGTATCGGGGATCGGGACTTTGTAATGCCAAAATATCTTGACATCAAGAACTCTGAAATCATGAAACGTGATATTGCAATTCAATCATAGCCGTTGAGCCAAGATTGCATCTGAACCGTTGTTCCAACTCACAACAGTAGACCACGTCAGCAAGGGACACGTGGCACAACCAGGGAATGACAGGCGTCAGGCAGATTCAACACTTCAGGCACATATAAGTCACGAATCAGAGTGACACATGACAGGATCTAACACATGTAAAACCACGTGTGATGTCAGCAGAGGCATCAACAATCGGGACTTTGAAATGAAAAAGTCACTTGACATCGAAAGTCTCGAAATCCCGGAGGGATCGGGACCGTCCATCTGAGGGACAGGTGTCGAAGATCAAGGCGCCGTCAGCATTTTGTTCATCGGGAAATCGGGGATCCCATTGACAAGAGTTTTGTGCAAGTCAGAATCGCGATCCGCGAAACCCCGATGAGTGGGGCCAGCTGTCAGCACAGCAGAGCAGGAGGTCGGAGGCATAGTGGAGGCAAGTTGTCAGCGTAATGGAGCGTGGATATTTGGAGGCATCAAAAACCCCGTAGCCCCGATGGGGTAAGATTGTGGTCACAGAGTAATGGTCATGTGGACCCGGAGGGCTAGCGCGTGGAGAAAAGCGCTCATCGAAAATTGGGGATTCGAGAGGACAGTGACTCTCGACAGCGTAAAGCCGGAAACCCCGACGAGAGGTATGGTGACAGTCACATGATAGCTGGTCACATGGACCATTGTGTAGCCGGAAGGGGCTAAAGCTCGAGAAAGGAGCACATCGGGGATCGTAGAATCGGGGGTTCCGAGTACATGTGCATCTCGACACTGAGAATTCCGAAATCGCGATGAGTGAAATCCCAATGGGATCTGAACCGTTGGATCAAGTATTGATCAGAGGGTTGTTGTTCTTCCTCACATGTTAACGCTTCAGTTATGAATCCGTTAAGAGAAATGGATTGATAATGACAAATCGGTTAGCGTTTCGGTTGAAAAGATAGATGTCCTTGTATTATCTATTTGAAGGGGAAGTGGAATCATCAAGGAGTTGTGTATAAAAGAAAATGAGCGAGACTGAACCAGGTTGGTCATTCTGAATGAAAAACGAGTAAACAGTAAGAAAAAGAAAAGGAACAGAGGCATAGCAAGAAATGAAGAAAATGTGCAGAGCGAGATGAAATGTAAAACAGAAGCAGAGCAGAATGATAGACAGAATAGAAGCAGAGCAGGCATGCTAAACAAACAAAAGAAGAAACGAATTGCAGAACAGTTTGCTGAAGATCAGATACAAAGAAAGATTGGTAAGACTTGAGTTATCTGAGTAGTTGTCTGTGTATTCATTATTTATTATAAACAAGGGTGGTTGGGAGGTGCTCGGGAGGACTGTTGTCCTCAGAAGTTCAAGTGGGTGCTTGAACACAGGAAGTTGTAGCTTCCATCTGGTTGCATCCAGAGAAACTAGGGTGGCAG
>JASDQU011249408.1:27104-42429 GCA_032191745.1 Picea mariana
TCCCGGTCTTCCTTGTAGCACAATCCATAGCTATCAATGCCACGCAAATACCTGAAACCATTTTTACTGTTGTCCAATGCTCCTTCCCTGGTTTTGACATATACCTACTCAAAACTCCCACTGCATGTGCAATGTCTGGTCTAGTACAGACCATTGCATACATCAAACTGCCAACTGCACTCGCATATGGAACATGAGACATGTCGTCCTCCTCTTCATGTGTCTTGGGACACTGATCCGCAGATAACTTTACACCAACATGAATAGGAACCTTGACCGGTTTACAATCCTGCATATTGAACCTTTGCAATATTTTCTCGACATGTTTTCTCTGATTTAACCAGAGTTTCCTCCATTTCCGTTCTCTTTTAATTTCCATGCCCAAAATGAAATTTGAAGCACCAAGATCCTTCATGTCAAGTTTAGAGGACAACTGAGTTTTCACATCCTGGATAATCTCCTTGTTGTTTCCTATCAAATGATCACTAATTAATTTAAAATACACAGAATGATCCTCTTTTCTTCTTGTGAAGCCAAGTCCCAACATATAAGTATCAAATTTTTGATACCACATCCTTGGTAATTGTTTTAAACCATACAGGGACTTTTTCANCAGCTTGCATACCAGCTCCTTCTTTCCCTTCACAGCATAAACTTCTGGTTGCTTCATATAGATTTCTTTGTCCAGATCCCCATGTAGGAATGATGTTTTCACATCTATTTTTTCTATTTCAAAATAAAATGCAACAGAAACAAATAACAGAAATATTATGGAGGTTAACTTGGCAACATGAGAAAAAATCTCACCAAAATCAATTCCCTCAACCTTGGAATAACCCTTTTCTACTAACCGAGCTTTGTATTTCTCCACTTTTCCTTCTGCATTCAACTTCTTTTTAAATACCCATTTGCTGCCAATCAACTTTCTTCCATTTGGAAACTCCACTAGATCCCAAGCCTCATTCTTATCCAAATATGTCATTTCTTTATTCATGGCCCTTTTCCAGAGATTTGCATCCTCTGAATCCACCACCTCCCTGACAGTTCTAGGATCATCACCAGTAATAGACAAAGCAAATTTTGAATGGAAATCAGATGGAGTATACCTTTACAATAGCCTTCTTTCTCAAACCAATATCCTCAATACTGGAGTATGAGGATCTTCTTCTTCTGATTCCTGTTCTTCTGTAGATTCTGACTCATCATCTTTTAAATCAAATTCTATTTTTTCTGGTTCTTCCTTACTTGGTAGGGCTTCTTGTTTAACAACATCCTTCATTTCTCTAAATACCACATCTCGACTATACACTACCTTCTTAGTTTCTGGGTTCCAAAGCTTATAACCTTTGAGACCATCTTTGTATCCAATAAAGATACACTTTTCGGCCTTCTTATCTAGCTTACTCTTGTTTTCCTTTGGAACATGAAAATATGCATCACAACCAAATACCTTGAGATGTGTGAGAGAAGGTTCCTTACCAGTCCATAACTCTTGTGGAGTCTTGTCATCCAACACTGATGAGGGTGATTTGTTGACCAGGTAACATGCAGTACCCACTGCCTCTGCCCATAATTCTTGCCCTAGCCCAACACCACCGAGCATGAACCTTGCTTTTTCCATCAGCGTCCTGTTCATCCTTTCTGCAACTCCATTCTGATGAGGTGTATATGTAGTAGTATTCTGCCTTGCTATACCACACTTCTTACAGAATTCTTCAAATTCATTCCCGCAGAACTCTCCATCATTATTTGTCCTTAGCACCTTAATTCTTTTCTCTATTTGATTCTCAACAAGAGCCTTAAACTCTTTAAACTTGTCAAAGACTTCAGATTTCTTCCTGAGGAAATATATCCAAGTATTCCTTGAGAAGTTATCTATAAATGAGACATAGTACATAGATTCTCCCAATGAAGGGACCGACACAGGTCCAAAAACATCACTGTGAACTAGTTGTAATATTTCTTCTGGCCTCTTTGCACCAGAGGAGAATCTTACCCAATTCTACTTCCCATATAGACAATGTTCATAGAAATCAAAATCCAGAGAGCAGTTAGACATACCTTCAACCATACCTTTACCATGTATTAGTCGAAGATCCTTCTCTCCAATATGCCCCATTCTTTGATGCCACAACATAACCTTTTCTCCAAAGACTATAGGATTTCTTTCTTCTTCAACTCCAATATCAGGACAATGGAACTATTACACCCATCACTAATAGTGCTTCCTTCTAACTTATACAAATTTCCAAACCGAACTCCTTTTAACAACACCATTTCTCCTCGGACCATCTTGCAAGTTTCCTTTTCAAATATTGTTTTTACCCCTGCATCGTCCATTTTGCTTACAAAAATCAAATTTCTGGCCAAAACTGGGATGTGCAGAACACCAGGCAGTGTTCTAATCCTTCCATATATGAGCCTCAACTTGAATTTTCCTCGTTCTATGATTCTGGTTGTCGAATCATCACCTAAGAAAACATTACCTCCATCATACCTTTCATATTCACAGAACCACTCCCTATGGGGAGTCATATGAAAGGATTCCCCAGAGTCAACCAACCATGCCTCATGATCTGCATGTGTGCTTGAAGAAGCTAAGTACACCCCCCTCCTTCTTCCTTGGAGGTCTTTTCTTCTGTAGAATGAGATTCTTCAGATCCCTTCTTTTTCTCAACCTTGGATCTACACTGCTTCTTGTAGTGCCCTTGTTTTCCACATCTCCAACATACCGTTACAAACTTTTCAGGAGATTTATATCTACCTTTAGACTTAGATCTGAGAAATTGGATCTATTCCTTTCCTGGGAACATCCTCTTGCAAATAATGTGTCTATGCTCTGTCCTTCCATATTCTTTCATCTCATCTCCTCCGACAACAAGGATGAGACCACTTCATCAAAATTCAAGGAAGCTGTATTACTACCTATGGCCACAACCAGACTATCCCAGGATTCTGGTAAAGAACACAATAAACTAATACATTTATCTTCATCTGAAATTTTAATCTCAACAGATACTAACTGACTTACCACAGTATTGAAAACGTTCAAATGCTCTGCCACCGAGTCTCCATCTCTCATCCTCAGGTTATACAATTTTTTTCTCAGGAATAGTCTATTTACCAAGGACTTAGACTGATACAACTTCCCCAACTTTTCCCATAAGTCCTTGGTTGTAGCTTCCTCTGACACATTCAGTAATACTGAATCAAAGAGACACAGTCAGATTGTGATTTTTTCCTTCCGATCCAACTTTTTCCAGTCATTTGTTGAAGTTCTTGTAGGTGCAGTACCTGGAACTACCGCGATCCACTGATCTATGTCCACCAACAAATCTTCCATCTTGAGCTTCCACAACTCAAAACTTTTCCCATTAAACTTCTTGATCTCCATCTTCGAATTGCTTGCCATTTCTTTTCACCTGAAAAATCAATACCATAGATCTCCCACTGTAACAAGGTTTATCACAGTCCTGAGCCAAACCCTTGACCACAAAGGTGTCCCCCTGAAGCCAACAAAGCTCTGATACCAAAAGTAGATTTTAATCTTGTACAATATCTACTGCAAACAAATATTCAGTAAAAGAACAGAAAATATACTATGACAAATATAAACATTACACAGAGATTTTTTCCTTGGAAACCCAAACCAGAAAACCAGCATATTGTATATTCATTCATGTGTGATACATTGTTTACAATACAATATACATATAGGAGCCAACGACAACCAAAATCCTAACCCAATGACCTGGATTAGTCCACAACCCTAATTCCTTAACCAGAAATAGAAAACCATCGACAAAAACCATGTGCCGAAAAACCACCTAAATATGTGACATGTTTATCGAGGCACATGACAAGTTTCTCGAGGCACGTGACACTACTACTCATGCAAACAATATAACACATACCCAACAGATTTAGCTGTTGCATGCCATTGAATTCTACAACCATAAGGCTGATAATTTACTATATAAAATCATTTTATAACAACTTGATTTTATTCAGTCTTAAAGTGATATGTTCAAGTCACAAGTGATTACTAAATTCAATGATGATATTGCCTATTGATATTTTGATTTATATGTTGATTTGGATGCTTCATTTTTCTGATATAAACTGTCATCCACTACTGCAAATTAGGGACAACAAGATTAACTTGTTGATCCACACTAACACATAGCATTGCAAGGTGTTTTTCTTGTGTTTCAGGCAGGTACAAGTGCACCCACAACTATATTTTCACTTGGTATCCATTTACCTCTCTTAACTTACCCTTTCCAACCAATCATTTCTTCCATCACTTGACCTTCCGGGTGACTTCTCCTTACACTTCTCTTCATCCTTTCCATTCCCCCTAGGGTCTCCGGGATCACCTCCCAGGAGTGACCTTAATCACCCCCCAAGTCCGTGATCCAGATTTTATGAGCATAACGAAATGAATACAGATTATTAAAATATGATTAAAACAAAATAATAGAGATACAATAAAACTGGTTTTCTATTCAATAAGGAAATAAGATGAAACTGTAAAATGCAGTGGAAAACAAGCTTGTTGGAATGGTGGTGGCTTATCTCTGAGAAGAGATGTGACGGTTGCGCTCATTGGAAAAAATATGGTTACAATGAGGCTCCAAAGGCCTTTTAAAATAAATAGGAATGTGAAAAACCCTAGACATCCAAAAACTTAACCCTAGGAGATGAAGCGCCAAAAGTCATGTGGGCCCCGTTTGGGTAAGTTAGTACATCAACTTCCTGGGGTCGTAAATTTTGCATACTATCTCTGTTTTAGGCGCACGGTAGCCCATTGGAAAGGTCTAACCGAGAATATTTTTTTTTTATTGGAATAGCTAAGAACCTTTGACAATCACCTGGGCCCCAAATCCCCCAAAAACATCGTTTAGGGCCTCAAAATGGCCCCAGAAGTTTGGAACCCGAAAAACTGCCAAGGTGGAAAACTATTTTTCAAGCCAATGGAATAGGTGGGTGGCCACCGATATCCACCTTGATTAGATTGCGGACTCAATAAAGTTGGATCCTTTGTTGTCGAGTGCCCTTGATCTGTGTGTCCACAATCTGATCAATGGATGCATGTTGCATGCAATCATATTTGAGCTATGTTGGTGTCAACTACTTTGCTATCTCTAAGGTGCCCAATAATGGTGGGAAATATGGCTGAAGGAGAGCCACGTTGAAGACTGGATACATACCAAGAAAGGGGGGAATGTTGAGCTCAAAAGAATTGTCACCCACAACCTTGGTGATGGTGTATGACCCATAACAAAGTGGGAGAATCTTCCGATGGGGCCTTGTAAGGTGTTCTTCCTACAAATGCAACCAAACTTTGTCGCTCACCTGAAACTTATGTGGCACCTGATGTTGATCATGGCGCTACTTGTACTTGGAATTAGACTTATGTAGAATATCTTGAACATGTAGGCAGATGTGTTGGATCCAATCAATGAACCAGGGGGCTTTGTCAGCTTCTGGTGGAGAAGGGGACGAGTCGACCAAGGTGGTCATAAGGGTTAGTGCAATACCCATAGGGAAATGGTTGGAATCCCAACCCCAACTGAAAGGGGTTGAGCTATGCAAGGCTCAGTTGTATCTATGCTGGACATAGGGAATACTCTCATCCCATGTGTGGGCGTGTTTTGAATTGTACATGTGCAAGATATGTATGACCATCCGATTGATGGCCTCAGTTTGGCCATCTGTCTGGGGGTGGAAGGTAGTGGATTTGGTGAGCTTGGTATCCAGTAGTGACCAGAGGCTCGACCAGAATGAGTTGAGGAAACAAATGTCACAGTCTGAGATAATGGTTTGTGGGATCCCAAAATGTACCCATACTTGTTCAAAGAAGATCTTGGAAGTGGCTTCTGTTGTGATGTTCTTCTTGCAGGTGGCTAGAATGACCATCTTGGAAAAGCGATCAACAACCACAAAAACACAGTCATTTCCCCTCTTGGTGGACAAGAGTCCTGACATGTAGTCCATTGAGATGTATTACCATTGCTTGTTAGGAGTAGGCAGAGGGGTGTACATGCCCTGTTTCTTAGTGGTCAGTTTGGCAATAGCGTAGGAAGTGCATGACCTGATATACTTGCCAACATCTTGTCGATGATATGCAGAACTATAAAGAAATTTGGAACCCATATTTTTCCAAATTGCCCTCCAAAAATGTCCAAGAAATCTTGTATCTCTATCATAAGTGATACTTCTTGGTAGCCCATGTAATCTCACAATCTCTCTGGAAAATAAAACAACAAATTTAGTAGCATCATTGGTTTTCTTGCATGCTATGAAATGCACATTCTTTGAAAATATGTCCACTACAACCATCACAGATTCATGACTGCTCTGCATCCTAAGAAATCCCAAAACAAAGTCCATACTAATATCTTCCCATGGTCTCTCGGGTATCGATAGTGGTGTGTAAAATCCTGTGTTTTGACTCCTTCCCTTGGCGAGTTGAGAAATTATGCAACACTCAACAAACTTCTTAACATCCTTTTTGATTCTAGGCCAAAAGTATCTTTCTCTCACCAATGTCGTAGTCTTATCAATGCTAAAATGTGCATCTAAACCTCCACTATGCAACTCTCTAATAATATTCAGCCGCAATAAGCTTTGTGGAATGCACAAAATTTGGTTCTTGAACAAGAAACCTTCTTGAAGATGAAAATCTAAATATGATGTTATATCAATGCTCCAAGTCTCTTTGCACACTTTCCAAACCTCTGTAAAATCTGCATCTTATGCATACAATTCTTCCATACATTCCAAGCTAACAACTTCAAATGAAAAAGTATTCAACACCATTATCCTTTGGCTCAATGCATCTGCCACTCTATTTTAATTTCTAGACATGTGTTTCAAAACAAATGAGTAACTTTGCAAAAATTCTACCCGTTTGGAATGATTTTGATTTAACTTACCTTGACTATTAATGTATTACAACGTCTTATGATCAGTAAATAAGACAAACTCCTTTGGTAGCAAGTAATGTCACCATTTCTTCAACTCTTGTAAAAGAGCATAAAAATATTTATCATAAACAATGTACTTCTTCTTAGCGTTATTCAATTTCTCGTTGAAGAATGCAATAGGCCTTTCTTCTTGGCTCAAAACTGCTCCAACTGTTGATCCACTTGCATCACAGTCCACTTAAAATACTTTATTGAAATATGGAAGTGATAAAATTGGTCGTTCAATTACCTTTTTCTTCAAATCTTCAAACGATTTCATGGCTGCTACTGTCCACTTAAAAATCCCCTTCTTCATGCATTCAGTAAGTAGTGCACAAATCTCGCTGAAAATTTTAATAAATTTCATCTAGAATCTTTCCAAGCCATGGAAACTTCTTACACCAAACGTACATTGAGGTGTCGACCATTCCAAAATAGCCTTAACCTTTTCAGAATCCATCTTCAAACCTTCCTTGGAAATCACAAATACCAAGTATACTAACTCTTACTTCAGAAATGTACATTTCTTCAAATTGATCATCAATTTCTCTTCTCTCAATCATTGTAACACCTTTCTCACATGCTCTAGGTGTTCTTCTTTGGTGTTGCTTAAAATCAAAATGTCATCTAAGTACACAACAACAAAATTACCCAAAAATGGTTTCAAAAACTTGTTCATAACTCTCATGAATGTGTCAGGTGCATTGGTTAGTCCAAATGGCATAACTAACCACTCAAACAACCCATCCTTTGTCGTGAAAGTTGTCTTCCATTCATCACCTTCCCTTATCCGAATANTACTTGATAGTAATATTGTTAATAACTCGTGAATCAATACACATTCTCCATTCACCTCCTTTCTTGGGTGTCAAAACTATAGGTACAACACACAGACTCAAACTCTCTATGATCAATACTTTATCAAGCATCTCTTGCACCTGCTTATTTACTTCCTCACTCTCTATTGAAATCATCTGATAAGGAGCTTTATTTGTTAGACTTGATCTCGATATCAAATCAATATGATGTGATATAATTTTTAATGGAGGTAAACCTATTGGTAGATAATATCGAACGATCTCCTTAAACTCATTCAACAAAGGTTGAATTTCCGGTGGCATAGGACTCATTTTTTCATTTTCCAAAACTTTTCTTGGAACTAAGTCCAAGAAAAATGATTCTTCTTCTATTCTCTTAAGAATTCCTTACATGAACACAACATAATGTGACTATTGCTGCAAATATTTCTATTATCCCTTTCCTTGCTATCATTACCACTCAACTTAGTCTCCACCATTGTATCCAATCTGTATCGTTCTTCATCCTTTAAAAATTCACAAGTATTCTTTCTCCCGTCATGGAATTTGTTTTTGTCAAACAACCATGGTATTCAAGGTAGTATGTGACAAAAATCCATCTCTATTATGTCACACAATACCTACTCATTAAACCTTCCAAGCTGAAAACTCAACAAGCATTGTTCAATCACAATCATCTATTGTCCTCTTTTCAACCATGTTACCTTGTATGGATTTGGATGTGGAGTTATTTTCAACTTCAACTTATCCATTACTTATGTGAATACTAAATTTTGTATACTTCCTCCATCCATGACAATATGACAACATTTATCTTGAATTTTGCATTTAGTTTTGAACACTTTATTTCTATGTTTAGGATTTTTTGTTTCCTTTGTCTTAGGATTGCATAATACTCTTCTAAACATCAAGTTTTCTCCTTTCTCATGTTGAAGTAATTCCACATTCCCACCAACAACTGTTGTCACATCCGCTTGGGTAACTTGTGTCCTAGCATTAGTTATTCTCGTTGCATTGTACCTCTTCGGACATTTCAATGCTTTGTGACCCTCTACTCCACATCTGTAACATGTAATCGCATACTTACCTTGACAAAAACATCTTCCTTTGCCAAAACTTCTTCTTCCTCTTGTATTCTGACTATTGGTTGCTTCATCTTCCTTTCCACTATCTTTAGCAATACTTGTTTTGTCTCTGCCTTTAGTTTCTTTCCCCCAGAACTTCTATTGCAATTTCCTTTAATTCTTTTCTTCTACCTTCAAAGAAAATTGAGAATATTCATCTAAATTATGAAAGTAATGCATACTCATCTCATCTTGAATCTGATACTTCAACCCATTAACGTATCTTTCCACTCTTTGATACTCTAGTTCCTTTATCCTTGACCTGAGGGATATTTTGAAAAAATCCTTTGTATATTCACAATCATATGTCTCTTTCTGCCTTAAGTTTTTCACTTGTCTGCACAAATTTTGTTGGTAATCTACAGGTAAATTTTTCTCTTTAATTTTTCTCACCATGTTCGTCCAAGTTTTAATCTTTCCTCGTCGATTATATACTCGGTATTTCTACAACATATCCCACCAAAGTGCAGCATGACCTTTCAACATCGTCATGGAAAATTGAACCTGATTGGGGTCTTGGACATTTTCATACTCAAAATATATTTCAAGCTCTCCTATCCAATCAATGAGAGTCTTTGCTTTCAAACTATTGTTGTAGTATGAAACTTCTACTCTTGCACTACCTCTATCTTTCAAAAAATATATCAACTCTATTTTTGGGTATGCTTCTTCGACATTTCTCTCTGCTTCAGGTTTACTTTCTGACTTAGAATCTATTTCAACATCGCCAAGCATCCTATTTTCCAGTTCTTCTATCCTTCTTCACAATTCCTCAACTTCTCTATTCCTGACACCTCCTTGTGTTGCTACTTCTCTTTGCGGCGACGTCCTTACGAGTTGTCTTTCAAACCTCACTGGGACTAACATTCACATGCCTTACTTCCAGGCATTGTTCTCTCACAACTCATGAGATAAACCAACTATGATACCACTTAATGCAGTCACCCTAGTTTATGCAATCTATCCCTACAAAAACTAGACATGTGCCCACAGAGCCCACAACAACAGAGTCCTAATTCATAAAAAAACTAACCATAAACAAAAATCGCAAGGGATTTATTGCTACATGAAAATAAAATAAAATATAAAACTGGTGGTTGGAACAAAAAATATCTTCATTAATCAGAACATAACTTTATTACAACCATACTACATCTCAGAGAAATCTGGAATAATTATTTCCTTTGTCTCTAGATCGTACATTTGTTTTCTAGTTCTCTATGAATTCCCAACACTATTTTCTCTATGTTCTTCCACTATGTTTTTCTCTTTTTTTGTTCTTTTGTTTTCTGTGTTCTTCATGTGTGAACTACAATGAAAATTTTGTTTCTCTCCTTTCCTCAATTTTCCCAATTGAACTGAACCCTTTTCTCTTTTCTTTTCTTCCTTTTATCTTTTTTCGCTTCTTGGACAATTGAACCATTCAACCTCTTAAACTTCCCCAACCATTTCTTGTTTTTCTTTTCTTGGGTAGTTACACGGTCCAATCTTTCAAAATTGTTTTCTAATTATTAAGTTTGCGAGATTTAATGGATGTGGCAACTTAAACAATTCATTTTCCCCTACTAAATCATCCTGCCACTTGTCACAGTCTCTTTACTATACTCGTGGAGCTAAAAATGCATAATCTATAATTAAAATGGGTCTGACACGTGTTGCAACAATGTTACAACATGTGTTGCAACCACTGTGTTGCAACAACTATTCCAACATAGTTTTGCAGCAATTGTTGCAACAACTGTTACAACAACAAAAACATGTTACAACAATAAGGATTTAACGCTTATTCCTTATTATAATTTATCAAATTAAACTTGAAATATTTGTGGGTTGATGTGGATTGCTTGAGGCCAAATATGCTCCTACATCACTTATCCCAATCATTTAAAATAAAATATGCCAAAAATATGTCCCAATAGTTGGGTGGTTGAACAAATACAAGAGAAATATGTCGTGTCCAGTCGTAACCCACGTGGAGAGGAGATGAATGCACTAAACATAGGGATTAGGTGCAACAACTCTGTAATAACCTCTCTAAGTACCACTCACAATTAATAATATTGCACTTTTGTATTGTAACATGTATTATGTTTTTATTAATTCTTGGGTTATTAGACATATGACATCATCCTTTGTTCACATTTTTACAGGTGCATTTGTTCCCATCTACATGGGAATATGGAAATAATTTTTTCACTAAGGATGTTGATGATGGACACATCACACAATATTGTGGAGTGGAGGTTGAGTTCGACTAATTTAGTCATGCTAGCCACCGAGATCAAATCCTAATATAGGGGAAGTTAGGATACATTGGAAATATATAAGAGTTCATGCAAGTGGACTTCTCATCTTTTCAATCTGTTATTTTTAGTAGCAAGTGGTGGGATACCTTCAACTAGAGAAATGTAAAGGAAGATTGTGATAATGGGATAATATGTATTAGCTCTAAAAAAATGTGGGTTGGAACTAAGGAGCCTTATGTTTTCCCAAAACATTGCAACCAAGTTTTTTTCCTAGATGTGTTGGGAGGGGATTGATGGTTTGTACTGAGACATGATCCAAGACCAAAACACCTTTTTGAAAACAAAAATGTTATAAATCCAAAAGATGAAGATAATTAGGGTGATAGCAATGAAGAGTGATATGTAAATGCTTTGTTTCGACATTTATACCATGGATGGGTCATTTTATTATGGGTATCTATAATTCGCCAATTATGTTTTTTTTCTTCATTTTATAATGTTGGATATGAAAAGTTAACAACCATTTACAACCATGTTTTTGAAACTACATTTAATAGTACAAGCATAAAATGTGGTTTTGATATATTTTTATTGTCATATTTATTGTTTATTATAGCAAATTTATGTTGTATTGTATTAACATATGTTAATGTTAACCTTTGAATGACTAAGTACTAATTGAGATATCCCAAAGTTGATGAAATATTCATATAATTCAATAGTAAATATTTATTTTAAATTATATTTATTTAAAAAAATTGATTATATTTTTTAAATTATATTTTATTTAAAAAAATTAATGATATTAAAAAATCAAACATTTAATTTTGTATTATTTGGAAAATTCAAAATTCAAATAAATATATACTTACTTTGATGGAACTTCTAAGGACAATTCCAACAAAATAACTTATTGTGACATCTATGAGTTCTGGAATCACACTTGTGGTGTTGGCATTACCAACTTTGATGAAATTCCCAACCTTAAATAGTGCAACTATCGTGGCCTTCACCTATTCCACTCCATCATTTTGTTTTCTAATCATGTAAAATTATATTATTCATTCTTTTTCATTCTCCTTGAAATAAGTGTCAATATAGGAAGGACATGGAAATTCTAAGAGTCTTTTTCTAGAGCCTAATCACAATTAAGGAAAATTTTAAGGATCCATACTTATCTAAAAGTATAGAAACCTTTGCCAATTTTACCAATTCTTAAAATACTAATTATGAAATGTTTGGTGATATTCTTTTTAAAGTATTCCAATTTCTAAGTATTTTTATATTTTTTAGAAATATTGACAACTTATACTTATAGAGTAAAACAATTTTATCTTATATTAGAAATTGTGTGAATAATTAAAAAAAAAATAGAAATTACCAAATTATTTTTAGAAGAAAACTAGACAAATCATGAAGTTTATCCTCTAAAGTTTTCCCTAACCATAATCCAACCCTAGAAAGCTTGGATATAAATTCTTACCATGGAATACAAAGATTAAAATTTGTTGTTATTAATGATTTTGTTTTCATATTTAATAATTGAAATGTAATTAAATAAATTTAATTAATTATAATTTTTAAATAACTTTTTTTATTAAATATAACTATTATAAATTTAATGAACAATTATTATACAACCTGAGTGGGCCTAATGATTAAGAACATGTGTTTCCTCCTTGGAGGTCACAGGTTCAAATCCAAAGGGGGTACAATATGTATACCTCTATGGGATCCCTTAGTCCCACAAACAAGGGGGTCTCATACACCAATTTAGTGTTTTGCTTGGTAGTGACCTTAAAAACATATTATTATTATCATTATTATTATAGATGAAAAACTAACATTTTTAGGAGTAATAATTCAAATTATTTTTTTCTTTTATTATCCAAATTCAATATTTGCATACATTTTAATACAAAATCAACGAAATACAATACTTAACATACTCTTTTAACAGAAATACTTACATACATTTTTAATAGAAGATTCATAAAGTTAGTTGTTGGAACACATATATATTTCTAAACTTTAGACTTTAAACAGATTTCTTTCCCATTTAAAATAAAAACAACACGCGCTTGATTCTCACCGTCGATGAAGTCTTCCATCTAATCAAACGATCCTAATCTCTTAGGAGTTATGGAGACGCCTACTCGTTAAAGAGTCAAATTACTAAAAAATACTTCGGAGTTTCGAGTTTCAGAGTTTCGCAATTCAGGCGTTTCAATATGCCCCACCTTTGAAGTCCCGATATGCGAAAAGTGTTCGATCATAGTAACCATATACACATATACCTTCCTAAACTTTAACACATCACTACGGGAAGCGGCCCTTCGGGAAAACGACATAAGATCTAACTTGCAAATCTACGAAAAGCGAAGTCCCAAAATATTAAACCTTGGTTAAATAAACTAATCTCAATTAAAGATAATTAATAGTTTCGCACACTCGGAGTTCAGATATCCACCATCCATCGCATCCTAAATTCAAAAAACCTGAACTCTCGAAATGTCTTAAGCATTAAACAGAGTTAATTAAAGATTAAATACAATCATCGAATAATCAATCACTTCGTGGTTTTGATCTTTGGAAATCATGTATCGAGTTGTTATCAGATACCCCGAGGTTCGAAGGCCTGCAAAGAGTTAAGGTTAAATATGATTAATTAACAAGTTAAACACTATTATCTCATGTTAATTTTTCATTGAATCGTAGTTCGGGTAAATTCAAATTTCATCTATGCATATCCTGATCACGAAATGCCATACATTAATGGCATTAATAGTCGATCTAGGGAAAATGATTTCAAATTAGGTCTCGGATCATCGCCCAAAATATTTTCATTAAGGAAAGTAAACAAATTATCGGTAAAGGTATCTGTAAATTGACGAATTTAAGGTGAAAAAGATATTGTGTTCTGAATTCCATTCACATTTTTCACAGAGCAAGCTTAGGCAAGATAAGAAGTTTTGCGCATTCACTGTGACAGGTCACACAGTGCTAAGTTTACTACTATCATGGCTCCATGGAAAATCGTTAAAGTGGCTGGTGAGAGATTGAGCAAAACATAGATGTCCTCTCGGACACATCACCGAGAGCTATGGATACCATAAGAACCTGGACACAGGTCTTTGATATCCTACAATATGAGCTGAGCAACTGTCCAGAAGTGTCAGATTATGAGGGGACCGAAACTCAGGCGACGAAGCTCAAATACATAGCCCAATCAGAGCTGCATAAGATAGCCACGTGACCGAGACTCATGCCGTATAACGACATGATAGGCTGGGCCTTAGAGAACGTCGACGTCTTGACCAGGACCATCCACAATTCAAAGAAAGTTGTTGTTGGATATTTTTGACCAGACCATATCTAGGTGATGTACAAATTGTCCCCATCATTCAAACAGAGTTATAATGTCGCTTTCTTAAAGGATTTCGATGAAGAAGAGTGCCCACAAGGTGTAAAGAATTACCCTAACTTGATCAAGGATTGGTGGGCACGCCTCTGAGAAAGTCAGAGCAGATGCACATGGCATATACGACACTGCATCCTTAGACGTCCATGTGATGTATGTGGCCATGATGCTGTGTAGACTTTTCGGGAAAGAAAACTCTACTCACTTCCTGTTATCATGGGTATTGATCATGCATGAAGTTGCAGAGGGTTTTTATTTCAATTGGGCCAAGATATTATCAGAGAGTTTGGCCAAGGAAATCACTGAATATCAGTCATTGAAAGTCAAAGGATGACCTACCCCATTTTATATGTCGACATACCTCATGGATGTCGTTTTTTATATGACACCATTTCCTTTGATGGGATGGAGATGGACTCCGACCAATGTTGAACCGATACATTTATATCACTCCAAGTTGTGGGAGGATAAAGCGAAGGAATTCTTCTATGAAATCTGCAACTATGTGGTGGTGCCAATGCATATCGCTATATACAATTGCCCACCCCCCAGGGTTTTAGACCAAATAGTGGCTAACCTAGGAAAAATACTTGATTGGTAAATTTAAGAACACTTATCTTATATTAGGGTCTTTGGATGTTTTGTTCCTCCACATGCCTTACCAATGTTCCTACTAGATCGATTGGTGTGCCGAGAGGTAGCACATCAAACTGTGCTAGGGGGAATTAGTAAAGAGCTCAAATCA
>JASDQU011249409.1:0-18725 GCA_032191745.1 Picea mariana
ATATACACCACAACAAAATGGTGTTGCTGAGAGAAAGAACTGCACATTAAAACAAATGGCTAATTGTATGATAAAATCTAAGGGATTAAGTCTAAAGTATTCAGTGGAAGCCATCAACTGTGCAAACTACATAGTAAATCGCACTCCCACAAAGGATCTTAAAAACATAACACTGAAAGAATCTTGGACTAAAATTAAACCAGATGTAAGTCACTTTTGTGTATTTGGAAGTATAGCATGGGCTCACATTCCTGATGAGAAAAGGAAATCATTGCAGCCTAAAAGTGAGAAGTGTATATTTGTTGGTTATTCTGAAGATGTCAAAGTTTACAGACTCCTTCAATCACATTGTAATGAAATTATTATTAGAAGAGATGTTAAATTTGATGAAAATCTCTTGGCCTGCGAGCCTAATTCGGCGATTGTGCCTTCTTTGGCCTACAAGCCATATTCGACATTTGTGCCTTCTTATGATCTGGTTTCTTCTTCATATGATGACAGTGAGGATGAAAATCCACCTCCACCTGCTCACCCTCCTCCAGATGAGTCCTTTGAACCTGAACCAACACCAGCTCCATCGCTTCCTATATGGGTTTGTTCAACACAAGAAGCAGCTGGTGATCTTATCGGTGATCCTTCATATCAGTGTCAGACATGTTCATAGTTCCAACGAGCCTCTTCTCTTTTGGCTCAAGTTTCAGAAACTCATGATCCAAAGACATTTGTAGAAGCTTCAAGTCATCCAGATTGGGATACAACAATGAATGAAGAGTATCGTTCTTTAATGGAAAATGATACTTGGGATCTTATACCTCTTCCAAAAAGAATAAAACTTGTTAGATGCAAGTGGGTCTATAGAACTAAGTATACATCAGATGGAAGTGTTGAAAGACACAAGGCTCGATTAGTTTCCAAAGGATTTTCCCAAGTTGAAGGAATTGACTATAATGAAACCTTTGCCCCTGTAGAAAAAATGAATTCCATCTGCCTTGTTCTTGCCCTTGCTACCTCACATAAATGGGAGGTCCATCAAATGGTTGTTAAATCTGCCTTCTTGCATGGAGATATGCAAGAATAAATCTACATGGAACAACCTCATGGCTATGTCCATAATGACTCTAGCCTTGTTTTTGACCTCAAGAAATCTCTTTATGGTCTCAAGAAAGCTCCCCAAGCTTGGTATGCCAAAATGGATAGCTTTCTTATTGCCACTGGATTCTCTAGATGCCATTTTGATCCTAGTTTCTATACCAAGAAAGTAGGAAGCCATCTCATAATCCTTGTCCTTTATGTTGATGACCTTATCCTTACTGGTAGTGACTCAAAACTTTTAAACCATGTGAAAACCATCCNGAAATGACAGACTTAGGCTTTTTGCACTATTTCCTTGGCTCCAAGTTTTGCAAACCAATGAAGTAATTTTTCTTTCCCAGTCTAAGTATGCTTGTGAACTTCTTCTTTGCTTTCACATGGACGATTGTAAACTAACCCCTTCTCCCTTCCAATCTGGAGTCAAGATTTTTTCCACCTGTACTTTTCCTGAAGTTGATGCCACCCTGTACCATTAGTTAGTTGGTAGCCTCTTATACTTGACTCATACCCGTCCTGATCTTTCCTTTACTATTGGTATTGTTTCCCGATATATGAAAACACCCCATGAAATCCATTAGAAAGTAGCTAAAATGATACTTTGTTATGTTCATGGTACAGTTCAGTTTAGGATATATTACAGTTCAGGGGGGACTCCTTTATTGGTTGGTTTCACTGATTCAGATTGGGTCGGCGACCCTGATGATAGGAAGTATACTGTAGGTTATGTTTTCAGCCTTGGTTCAGGACCTGTCACTTGGGCCTATAATAAACAACATGCTATTTCACTTTCTTCAGTAGAAGCAGAGTACCGAGCAGCGGTAAATTCAAGTTAGGAAGCCATGTGGATTCGACAAATCCTTTCAGAGTTTGGATTCTAGCACCAACATCCGACCAGCCTTTGGTGTGACAATCAGAGTGCCATCAAGCTCACCAAAGACCCAGTTATTCATTAGCATAGAAAACACATCGAGATACACATGCACTTCATCAGAAAGCTCATTCATGATCAAGTTATTGAAGTGTTCTTTTTCCCTACAGAAGATCAAGTTGTTGATATTTTCACAAAGTCTCTTACAGAAGAGAATTTTTCCAAACTTCACTCTATGTTATGAGTTCAGGAAGTTGTCATTAAGGGGGGATAGGCTCTAATGCCTCCTTCCTTCTTCTATTGTTTCACTATTGTAAATCCTTCAATCCTATCCCAAGTTGTTCTTAAGGGGGGATGTTAGGATATTTAGACACTTAGGAGTTAGTTAAGATCTACTTGGTCTAATATGTCCTTAGGTAAAAGTGTGTTTCTTAGTGTGTTTCTTTAGTATGCATTTGTAGTTAGGAAATCCGACGGTCACGATATGTTTCCGACATAGAGCGATCTGACAATTCATACTCTCCTCGATATTAATGGCCATTGATCCATGGCTTAAAACCCGATTGGTCCATGACCTCTATTTAAAGAGCATGGATGGTCATTTGTCAATGATATATTCTGAGAAACTCTCTTGTAAAATCTCTCTATAATATTTTTCTTTGCATTAATAAACTGCTCCAAGTCGCCGCATTGGCTGGGGCCGTGGATGTTTCCCTGTAGGGGTTTTACCACGTGAAAACATCGGTGTGTTGATCTTTCATCTAGTTATGTGAGTGGTTACTGAAGGTGTTTGTCCTCTTTTGGAATAACTGTGTTGTCGAACACATATTACTGTTACATAGATCCACTTTGTATTGGTTGTGGCTATGTCTTGTCATCTCCTAGATCCACTATATATTCTTCGTGGCTACGATCAGTTTAGGTCATAGGAGTATAGATCCACATTGTATATTCAGAGGCTATACCATTTTTTCAATATAATTATGGATCCACAGTGTATTTTATGGCGGCCATACCTAAAACGTCTTTATCACTCAAGCATAAGTATGCCCTCCTTGGGTTTGAAACATGTCATAATATTTGTTTGGTGGTTGTGTGCAGCTTTTTCCAGCCTCGCGGCATCCATACCCTTGCTCAAAAATTCAACAAAGTACTTCAGTCATCGTCGTCTTCTAACTTCATACTTTGGGGGGCAATCTATTACACATCAAAATTACTCACTTCAATAGTGTCGCAAGTGTCTTCATTACAAGTGTTATAAGTGTCGCATCTTGTCCACAAATGTCGCATATTGACCACAAGTGTCGCATCTTGACCACAAGTGTTGCAAGTGTCACAAATATCATACTGCCATCTTATGTCATGCCTCTAAAAACATCACAAAGACACTTAAGACACCCCAAAGACTAGTTTTGAAGAAGAGAAATCACCTGACAGGGAGTACAAACCTTTTGCCACTGAAAGAACCGCTCAAAAATGGATTTTGGAGAGGAGCACTCCCCTACCCACTGTCAGGGAGTGCTATCTCTACCTGGGACTCTTTGGGGGAGTGTTTGAGCGCCCTGCGCACCCTTTTGGGGGAGAGATACCCTTTCTGAGTGAATTTTTGGTTTGTTGGAGGAAATCAGGGGACAATCCCCTCAATATCTAAAGGTAGTTGGGCTCGAATCTTGGGTCAAGGCATGATCTTAGGGAAGATCCTCAACTGAAGGAGAGGAATCCTCACCTTATCCCAAATATCTCTCAAGTGGTTAGACCTCTCCAAGGTTATATAAAGCGGCCTTCTCATGGTGAAAGGTACAATAGAGACTAGAGATTGATACCAAACTTATGATCCTATAAGTGGTATGTACATGAAAAGATTGGAGATGTGAAACTTATGATATCGTGAGTGAGGTGTCATCAAAGCAATCATTGTAGATTACTTGAGCAAAGCGGTTGGACAAGGAGAACTGGAAGAAGTGTTTACACCTTCATCCAAAGGATTGTAAGTACTTTTACTTGTCCTCTTTAATAATCAATGCTTGGCCTCTTTCTTTCAAACTTATGCTTGTTCCACATGAGTTTTTTTGTAGTAGATGGATATATATTTGAGCTAATCTAAGTAGAGTAGGAAGTATTTTTTACCTTTGTTTGTTTTACAGGACCTATCATGGAGCTCAAGATCGAAGCTCGGCCTGGACTTTGTAGGGACAAACGTCGTTAATAAGGTACATATCTTTCTTCTTCTCCTTCATATATTAACTTGATTAGATCTAAAAGGATTCCAGTGTCCATGTTAAGAACTTTTCTATCTTGGCCTTAGGAGTCTAGAGACCAAGATGGAATCCACTTGTCCACAGGTGGATTCACCTACAAAATAAATTGTATAGATCGAAAGACCGATGAGGCAACGACTGTCATAACATAAAACCAACTTTTTTAAAGTAACAAGTTGTAATCGAGGGGAGCATTGACCACCTTGACATCAAAAGTGACATTTTTTCCACCCAATTGGATGGGCAGGGACTATAAAATTCCATGGGGATGAAAACCTCTCCCATAGAATGCACGTAACATCATTGGGGATTTGTTAAGTGTGGGTGATTTAAAACTTTTCCAACATGCTAAAGACATGACACAAGTTGATATTCCCTCATGCAGAATAGTTCGGTGGATTTCTTGATTGTGAACAACAACATCAACTTGGAAAGCAAGTTGGTGGGAGAGTCGAGACGTATAATTTTCTAGGTTAAACATGATATGGTTGGACGACTCAGGATCAACAGCGCCAATAGCAGCCAAGAGCATTCTACGTTGACTGGGGTAGTGTTGTAGAACTTGTAATGCAAACATAGCACATGGTGCTTGAGCCAAATATTCAACAATGTTGTAGTACTAGGCAACACATGAACTAGGATTAAAGGTAGATATGTGGATAGTTCTCTTAGGAGGGCATAAGAGGGTTTCTCAATCTGAAGTGGTCAAGACAAAGGATTAACTGGTGGAGGACTAACGGAGGATGGTGATGGATCCGGTAAAGTATCGGTACCATTAGTGACCTATCCTTTGTCAGGTTTAACCAGTGTGTCGTACATCTTAGAGCTAGTGGTCAAATTAATCCAATTAAACATATAAATATGTGCACTCGTCGAGGCCTCATCATGAGGATGGCTAGAAATGCCCCTAGGAGAGGGGTTTTGAGAAACCATGGATTGTTGCTATGGAAAAGGTTGAGTAAGAACAACGGGTTGTGAATTTACGTGGAAATGTTTGGCCACTTCATCATGATGTGGATAGTCTCGAGTGTAGTCATCGTCACCACAAATGATACACGTGAATTTTAGTTTCCGTTGTGGTTTCTTTTCGGTAGCAGGTGTTTGAGATTGATTTTTTGTTTATTTATTTATTTATTGCCTTCTTCTTACCTCCAGATTGTTGTGAAGGGGAATATTGAACTGCATTCACCTCAGAAATCTGATTTTGAGGGGAGGTAGAGGAGAGTGTGGTCGACTGGGAAGTAGATTGAGTTTTGACAGAACCGATAACACCATCTCCATGAGATGAGGAGGACGGCTTGGATGGATCAACATTAGCTCGAGAAGCATTCGGAAGGAAATCATACAAAGTGCCAGATTGTGAATAAACCAAATCTAAGTACTGAGCCCAAGAAATAGTTTCTTCCTCAGTAACTGCACCACCCATAGCGACATCACGAGCAATCGGGGGTAAAAGTGATTTAGTAAACCACTCCAACAATAATATGTCAGGAATGATTACTTTGATCATCCTTCATCATCGTCTCCACTCATGAATATGGTTAGAGATATGCACGGAGTCAGTTTGATGAAGGTATGTCAAGATTTCAGTACCCGTCTCGTAGAAAATAGGTAGTTGAAAGTGTGTAAGGAAAGACATGGCAAGTGAGTTGAAATCAAGAAAAGAAGCATGTGGTAGTTCAATATACCACTTTTTTGCAGATCCTATAAGTGTTCATTGGAAAAGACGCAAACGTATAGAATTATCCATGGGGGATTTTGATGAACACCACAAATGGAAAGTCATCACATGGTTATTTGGATCTTCTCCATATTTTCCGTCAAATTTCAGAATATCAGAAGGAATTTTAGATGGAATAACTGGCCAAAGCAGTGAATGAAAAATAGGATCATTGGTTAACCGAGACAAGTCTGGGAGATCTAGATTCGCAAGGAAAGGTAACTGTCGATTAATTTGTGGAACACTACCAGTAACTTTTACAGACGACCTTGAATAGGACACTTTTTCTTTGCACACATTTTAATCCGCTGAACCTTTGCAATGAGCCAATCCACTGATTTTATTTTACTCCTTTGGGTCACCTAATGAAAGTCATAGCATCCACTGCATTATCAAGTTTTGGTCCATGTCACATTTTTGTTGTTGTGCCTCAGAGTTCAAGGGAAGTATCTTCCTTGAGAGTCAGCCATCACAAATATCTTGTTTCAATACTCGTGTCATTCCATGTTCATTTGATCTACCAATTACATCTCAGTGACCATTTAGTGTCATTGATGGGGGATACATCAAGGCCCTCCTTTAACGAGTCTATTCCTGTTGACTTCAACACATTATCCAGGAATTAGACTTAGAAACCAGTTGGTACCTTGGGACCTGTATGCCTCAATGGCAGGCCTCCTCGTGTTCGACAGTGGGTTTACATCATTGACCCCTGATCAGGTGATTCCATGGATGTTTGACTTCAGCTCATCTATTCACATTGGTCAGATTGTACTAGAGTACCTTGGGAGTCATTGACATCAATGGTGATTTCCCTCGCACTTGTTAACGATTTACATCATTGACCATTAATCAAGTGGTTTTTTCCATGTTCGACACCAGGATATCTATTCACATGGTTAGATTCATACTACATCAGGATTAGTAAGAAGACCCTAGGTTGAATCATCACTCTTATATGTACTTTTCCAAGGTTGCGAAGGAGTTTTCTTTTGAACTATGACACAAATTACTATTACATAGATCCACTTTGTATTGGTTTTGGCTATGTCTTTTCATGTCGTATATCCACTGTGTATTCTTCGTGGCTATGATTAGTTCAGGTCATAGGAGTATAGATCCACATTGTATCTTCAGTGGCTATACCATTGTTTCAATATAATTATGGATCTACAGTGTATTTTATGGCGGCCAAACCTAAAAAGTCCTTATCACTCAAGCATAGGTATGCCTGCCTTAGGTTTGAAACAAGTCATAATATTTTTTTGGTGGTTGTGTGCATCTTTTTCCATCCTCTCTGCATCTATACCCTTGCTCGAAAAATTCTACAAAGTACTTCAGTCATCATCGTCTTCTAACTTCATACTTTGGGGGGCAATCTATTACACATCAAAATTACTCACTTCAATAGTGTTGCAAGTGTCATCATTACAAGTGTTATAAGTGTCGCATCTTGTCCGCAAGTGTCGCATCTTAACCACAAGTGTTGCAAGTGTCACAAACATCATACTGCCATCTTATGTCGTGCCTCTAATGACATCACAAAGACACTTAAGACACCCCAAAGACTAGTTTTGAAGAAGATAAATCACTTGACAGGGAGTACAAACCTTTTTCCACTGAAAGAACCACTCAAAAATGGATTTTGGAGAGGAGCACTCCCCTACCCACTGTTAGGGAGTGCTATCACTCCTTGGGCCTCTTTGGGGGAGTGTTTGAGCACCCTGTTGACCCTTTTGGGGGAGCACTACCCTTTCTGAGCGAATTTTTGGTTTGTTGGAGGAAATGAGGGGACAATCCCCTCAATATCTAAAGGTTGTTGGGTTCTAATATTGGGTCAAGGCATGATCTTAGGAAAGATCCTAAACTAAAGGAGAGGAATCCTCAACTTATCCCAAAGATATCTCAAGTGTTTGGGCCTCTCCAAGGTTATATAAGGAGGCCTTCTCATGGTGAAAGGTACAATAGAGACTAGAGATTGATACCAAACTTATGATCCTATAAGTGGTATGTACATGAAAAGATTGGAGATGTGAAACTTATGATCTCATGAGTGACGTGTCATCAAATCAATCAGTGTAGATTACTTGAGCAAAGGGTTTGGACAAGGAGAGCTGGAAGAAGTTGTTGCACCTTCATCCAAAGGATTGTAAGTACTTTTACTTGTTCTCGTTAATAATCAATGCTTGGCTTGTTTCTTTCAAACTTATGCTTGTTCCACATGAGTTTTTCTACAGTAGATGGATCTATATTTGAGCTAATATCAGTAGAGTAGGAAGTCTTTTGTACCTTTGTTTGTTTTACAAGACCTATTAGGGAGCTCGATATCTAAGCTCAGCCTGGACTTTACAGGGACAAACGTTGTTAATAAGGTACATATATTTCTTCTTCTCCTTCATATATTATCTTGGTTAGATATAAAAGGATGTCAGTTTCCATGTTAAGCACTTTTCTGTCTTGGCCTTAGGAGTCTAGAGACCAAGAGGGAATCCACTTGTCCGCAGGGGAATTCACCTACAACAGGATATACAAGGAGCAATAGTAGGAAGTGTTGGATCATTTTACTCTTTAGCATAAACACTTTGTCATAGATCGATTGGGACATTTAAATTGTTGTTTTCTATTTGATTATATGTGAAATTGTATATTTATAGGTAGTGCTAACATCGAGGAAAACATTCTATTTTTTTTAATATTGGAAAGTGTTACACAAATATAATTTTTGGTCTGCATTTATATGTAAATATATATGCTAAGTGTTGGAAATGTTGTCACTTATTATCATGGGAATGTGAATGTTTAGTGGTAGTTGGATTACAATGCTTGACATTTTTTGCACAAACAAATTTGTTGTTCATTTACAACCACACAGTGGGTTGGCTCTTTATTCGACACTCATCCAGACCTACACATACCAATAGAAGATTTTAGAACTAGTTGTAAACCAAGAACCAGATTGGTTTCTCCATTGTAGAGAGTAGAGAGTTTATTGACCTCGATTATTAGCAACTAATTTAGATTCTTGATTAGTATTTATTTTTTACCTAGTCATTGTGTGCATGATACACCAAGAAACAAATCCTCATAATCCACTAAAGATAGAGATATCTACATAAGTCTGAGAACACATAATTGTTTTTTAATTCTGCAAAGAATCCACGTTGGTGAAGCATGTGGACTGTAAGTCCCATGTTTACATATCACAAACATGAATGTTGATTCTAGCAATGTGTGAGCCTTAGAATCTCTAGTTTCACAACATGAACTTAGGATGGTTTTGGGAAAATTAGAGAATCATAACTTATACATATTAAATTTTGATAGTGAGGTAGGTACATGAAATCATATCCATTCCTATAAAAGGAAATACATGGTTGGAGCTAAGTTAATGTTATGTAACGAATGGAGAAAAGGGAATATGAAGAATAACTAGGAAACCTAAATAGTATTGTCAAGCATTCAAATTTCCCAGACTAAACATTAGGAACCTATAATTTATTCTACCTCCATTTCATGATGCAAAATTGTCATGTCAAATACTAACAACCCATGTTAGAGATAAACCAGTAGACTTGTGTAAGGAAGAAAAATATGCAACATTGTTTCAGGTCTTGTTAGTTGTACAAATATCTTTTGGGTGGCTATGCAATGCATGCAATGCACTTAAATTGGTTAAGGAAAATGGGAGAATACTAAGAATTAATTCCATGTGCATAACCAAGAAAACTAATAGCTAAACTTGAATCTTAATTAACAAAAAAAAGGAAGGTCAAACAACTTACTAAAATACCTATTGGATCTAAAAATGCAATCAAAAGAGTAGAAAGGTGAGAAAAAATTTGGATTTTATCTTTAGCAAACTATCTTTGTGGGAAAACCAAAGTTGATTAGATCCATCATTGGGAACTTTAGGCATCTTCTCACTTTCTTCTAGGAAGCAAATGTCATCCAAATGGTAGGTTCCTAATGGATCATCATAAATAAAATCACAATGACCAATGATATAAGACTCCAAAAATTTTTGTTGAATACCAAGAGTAATTACCTAAGAGTATTTATCATACTTAGGACAAGGTGGATTATAGAACTATGATACCTTATGCTTAAATTTGTTAGAAAGGAGATCATGATTAGGTTTCTGATTTTTAGGCTCATATTCATTAGACAAAATTAGGCTTCCAAATTGATCATGCTTGAAACAATTATCTGTCATATCATGAAATTGAAAGTTTCCAATGTTTACATTAAGATCTAGATTTATCTTTATATAGTGGAAGATTTTTGTAATTGAAATACTATCGGGAAGAGAATTTTGTGAGTTATTTCCATCGTTGAATGTTTGGATTTTTTTATTCACAAATATCATTACTAAGTGAAACGTCACTCGATAGACTATGGAGAGGAAGACTACTAACACCAGGGGTGATGATATTGGTATGAGGATTCATAGTGATGGTATGAGGGATATAAAACTTATTAATTTGATCAATACCATCTTGGAAAATGGTCTAATCAAAAGGGAAATATCACACAAGTCCTATTTGAAATATGAATTGTGAAAAAGAGAATCATCAATACCAAATTCATGTGCAAGCTCTTGCTCACAATATGAAATAGATCGAGATTTGATTCTTGATTTCTTGAAGAAAGGACTTTGGTTTTGTGAATGCTCATGCATTGAAAAAAAATTCTCAATAACCTATTCCCATTGTTTCTTTCATCTATTTATCATAGAATGTTTTTTGGCATCTACGAATTCATCCTAGGTATGAAGATCAAGGTGTTCACTGAAAAAATCACACCAAGGGAGGATTGATGAAGGACTAAATTTAGGCCTTAGGTCCCCAAATATCTCCTTAAAGAGGTCAAAAGAATGATTTCATCCAAATATGAAATGATCATGAAGAATATTGAACCATTCAATGGCCTTCCCATGAAGTGTTCGAGGAAATACACATACCATAAGCGAACTATCAAAGGTTTCCTTCAAGAGACAATAGTCCATGAAGGTTTTGACATGCTCATTTAGGTCTTCATGAGGAAAACCTTTAAATTGAGGAAGGTCATCAACCAAACACCAGAATCGCAAACCATATCCTGAGAAACCTAGAGTATTGTAAGGTATTACTATTGTCCATCAAATATGTATCATGATTGTCTATAATAAAAGAACCAACTAAGGTAAATCTCATGGATAGCATAGCATTAATTCTCAAGGATGAATAATTTTGATTCTTTAGGATAAATAGGAGAAATTTAAAGAGATTATGGATGTAGTTCTCCCTAGTATGATCTCCGTAGTATGATCACCATTTATATTGATGCCCAAAATGAAACCCGAGAAAAACATTCAAAAAACTCTTGTAAGGCTCTCAAGGGGAAAAGCGAGGATGGAGACCTAGGGTATGCTTAAATCCCTAAACCTACTAACTACATGGTTAAGTTGATTAGTTAAACAAGTTAGTGGATTCCTTCCACTTAAGGGTACTAATCCTTTAATTATGTGTGTGTAAATTTTAAAATGTCCTTTATGTTTTTCCTTAATTCTTTAATTAGAATGCAAACCAGTCCTAATTAAATATGAAAGTTAAACTCTAAAGAACAAATCAACCAATAATTATAAGTTATATTAGCTTCCAACTAGTTAAAACAATAGATACAACATTAATAATATGAGTTAACACAAGTGCTAAAATGCATAACTCATATTTCAAACATAATGTATAATGCGTAGTAAAATCTAAGTGCGGGAGTAAACTAAGTTAAAATATGTAATAATTAAAATTTTGTAATTAGCCATTAACATCAACAACTTGTAAGTACAGGGAAACTAATTAAAATTAGTAAACATATCATGCATATGTACAAAAGCTAAGTAAATAAAGAAATTGAAAAGTGCTTGCAAGATAAGTAAAGAAAAGCTCTAAAACGAATAAAATACATAGAGAAAGATAAGTGTAGGTATGCCAAAGAGATATTTATTCACAAATGAAGTTTTTTGTACAATGAATAGTAATCCAAACAGTTCCAACAATTGGCTCGACTTCATGTAAAAATATTTTTTCAAGACCATATTCTATTCACACCAATTTAAGGCCAAGAAGGATGAAGCCGCAAAAATCATAGAGCCTCCACTACCCCCACACTTATATTTTCTAAAGGGTATATGTGATCATGGAAATTTTATTCATATCAATATTTGTAAAGATGATATTAGAGGTACTAAAGGAAAATGTATTCAATTGCTACTCATTCCAAAGGAAAATTGTGTTATGTAATTTTGAGATGCCAACACAATTTCTTCCCTTCCTCCCTTCACACTCATTTCATCCATTCTATTGATCTTAGTCTAATAACCATAACATCTCTAAACTAATTGATTATGTAATTTTCATTTATTTTAGTATAGCACATGTTGAGAAGTTTTGGAGGTATGAATGTTGAATGAAGTGTGATTTATGATTGAATGAAAATATGGAGTGTGAATGGAGACCTAATATAGGAGAGCCATAGAAAAATGAACCTCCATCCTCCAGATCCTAGATGAATTGGAAAATAGTGTTGACCGGAATATCATTGGTTTAATATTATACAATTTTATTTTCCCATGCATGTGAGCACTCATTTTGGAAAGTTTATTCCCTTTGCAAAACCTTTCCTTATTGTGGAATATATTTTGTAGGGGCCGAATAAATTAAACAACCATTTATTTTACAACATAGCAGTAAAATTCAAGAATTTCTATAATTTAGCACATTCGCATACAAATTTATCAATAATAATAAAATTTTATAAGAGATTAAAAACAATTGCATAATTTTTAGATACTTGAACCTGATGCTAATAACCCTCCATTTGTCCTTTACCTTCTTGACCGCTGTTGCACTGTAAAACACTGCCCAAAACCTAGTTCCTCCCTACCAACTAGGTAACTTCCTAGCTCCAAGATATCATATGGATATCCTGTCCCCTGTGCCCAAAACCTCCAGCAACCCCGGTGCCTGACTGATACAATCCCACCCCAAAATTTCACTTCTCTCTGCAAATTCCAGAGCTCCCAAAATCCATCCCCAATCTCTCGTAGAATGTCCTTCTCGTAAGCCTCCTTCCCCTCCATATCCCTCCTTCACCGACTTCCCCCTCATTTATTTCCTACCTAACCCATTTATTACCTTCTTATCCTTTCGTCGTTAATGCCCCTTATCCCCTTTATTATTATTTTATCCTCTTGTAGTTAATATGTTATCCCTTTTCGGGTACGTAAATTAATTTAATAATATAATTTATTATCCTCCTTTTATTTCTTTACCTTATTAATTAATGAGTTAATTAATACTTAAATTAATCATTAACAATCATGAATAATTAATTAGTTAATGTTATTTTAAGAAATAATTATTTTTTAGCTAATCTTTTAGGACAGTTAGATTATTAATTTAATTATAATTAATAATCCTATACGTCTATTTAAGCAAGGTCGTTACATATTTCCCTATGGAAAAACCTATGTTTATTATAAATCATATATATAATGTTGGTGGACATTGTTAGCCTTGAACTTCTATTTATATGTCCTCCAAAGGCTTGATATGCGAGGTATTAAATGTAAATTTATTCAGGTACTACCTATTCTAGAGGAACGCTATGTTATGTAAATGGTTCATCTTAAACAATAAATCACTAATGCAGAATAATCTATAAAAAAATAATTAGATCTGGGCTAGGGAGGTGTTATTCATTCATTCATTTATTTTTAAAACACCTATAGTTCATCGGTATTATGATGTCCATAACATCTCTCCCATGACATCCACGTCATTGATATATAGCTTATTGTCGCTCAACCGACATTACTGTCCGTCGGTATTCTGATGTTTATAGCGTCACTCCCATGGAGTTCACATCGCAAGTGAGATTGCATACACATCAAAAATACCATGGTGTTCATGTCGCAAGCGATATTGCATACACGTCAGAATAGGGATGTTAACTAGAGTCGTTATTGCGATGTTATGAATTTCATTTCCATGATGTCCACATAGTGTTGACCAATGAAATGGGACGTCGGAATTTTGATGTCTCTGGCGTCACTATAGTGACAACTATATGGGGTTTGGACAGTCAAATCTGAGACCAAACATGTCTGCATCAAACGTCGCAAAAAATACGATATCTATGGCATCAAAAAAGCGACATCATGTGAAATGATGTTTGAGGTGGTATGTTGTTTGTCATTCTCTCAACAATATAAAGTGGAAATTTCATCGAATGCGCCATCAAAATTTGACCCAAATGTACTAGTGTAAAGAGTTTATTAATCCTTGATGGCATGAATTTCTATAGAAAATTCATTCAACATTTCTCTCACAATGTTCAACCATTTTATAAAATATCCAATCAAAATAATTTATCATGGATTGTCGCAACACCTATGGGAATTCAACAATTCAAGGATTCCCTTTGTTGATTTACACCTTGGTTTAAGCACTCAAGAAATAGTGAAATTACATTGTTGGTAAGGAAACAATCCTTCACACTAAGAATCAACCCCTTGTGTTTATGAACTTCCAATCTAAGATTACAAAGGCATCTTAAATGGGAATCTTATGTTTAATTTTTTTATCCCATTATTAAGTACAAAATGGGGACTACTAATAAAGTTGTTGATATGTCGAATATCCCTCCTTCCAATGTTTTTTCATATTCTCAATACCTAATTAATTTAAATAGCTTGGATTATCCCAACCCCTTCTAGTTAATTTCCTCATTTACTCGAGAATCCATATCCCTAAACCTTATTAGTGATTTTCCCACTACTCTTAGTAATCACATATTAAAAATACTTGAACAAAATCAATGTGAAAGAATGGTACCCACTACCCAAGATTGATGATCTCATAAATTAGTTGAAAGGAGCCAAATATATTAGCAACATTGACCTAAATTTTATTTATCAATGAGTACATATGAACCCTTCTAATTATTAGGAAAAACTCTCATAACCAAATATGGGACCTATGTCAACAATGGATTTTCAAGTCAATGATAATAAGCTATTGTCATTACGCCCCACACCAATTTCTAAATATCTCTATTGACATGTTTGTTTTTGTGTGCATTTTTTCTTACAAAAATGGGTGGGGCTAGGTACAAGTCCTAGGAAAACTTGCAAAATAGATTACCCCAAATCATGGCGGCCTCATAGGAAAAGGGTGGTTTCCATATCATGGTATGGATTTTCTATATTCCTTCAAAGATAAAAAAAAAAAAAATAGTGCAGTGGTTGGTTGGTTGTGTTGACTAAAAGAATTTAGTCAGAAACATTGGTGGTTAGTACTCATGACTTTTTGTATTGCTAATGTTTCAACTACATTGAGTAATAATCATCAAAGGCATATTTCACTCACATTTGGGTAATATATAGTGTTATATTTGGATGGAATATTGGTTTATATAAATAGTTGGTTGAAAGATAATATGTAAGATGTTAATATTACTCTTGACCTTATTCAGAAACATAAATTTCAAGAAACAATGAGAAGTCATTTGGACCTACTTCCATTCATTGTTTGGGTTTAGTTATGAAGCATGCTAGTGTGAATGCATATCTATCCTAGGTCAAGTTCCTTTACGGTTTTCCCAATCCCTCTAATACTACATATATAAAAAGTTTATTAATCCTTGGTGGCATGAATTTCTATAGAAAATTCATTCAACATTTCTCTCACAATGTTCAACGATTTTGTCAACTCTCCAATAAAAATAATTTATCATCAAATGTCACAATACCTAAGGGCATTCAACAATTCAAGGATTCCCTTTGTTGATCTATGCCTTGGTTTAAGCATTCAAGCAATAGTGACATTGCATTGTTGGTAAAGAAACAATACTTCACACTAAGAATCAACCCCTTATGTTTATGAAATTTCTATCTAAGATTACAAAGGCATCTTAAATGGGAATATTATGCTTAAAATTTGTATCCCATTATTAAGAACAAAAGGGGGACAACTAATAAAGTTGTTGATATGTTGAATAGCCCTCCTTCTAAGGTTTTACATATTTGCAATACCTAATTCATTTGAATAACTTGGATTCTACCAACCACTTCTAGTTAATTTCCTCATGTCGTCGAGAATCCATATCCCTAAATCGTATTAGTTATTTTTACACTACTTTTAGTAAGAAAATATTAAAAATCAATGAACAAGATCGATGTGAAAGAATGGTACCCGCTACCAAAGATTGATGATATCATAAATTAGTTGAAAGGAGCCAAATATATTAGCAATATTGACCTAAATCTTATTTATCAATGAGAAGATATGAACCCTTCTAATTATTAGGAAAAACTCTTAATACCAAATATGGGATCTATGAAAACAATGGATTTTCAGGTCAATGATAATAATCTATTGTTATTGCACCCCACACCAACGTTTAAATCTCTCTATTGACATGCTTGTGTTCGTGTGCACCTTTTCTTACAAAAATGGGTGGGTCTAGGTGCAAGTCCTAGGAAAATTTGCAAAATATATTAACCCAATTCATCACATCCTCCTAGGAAAAGGGTGGTTTCCATAACATGGTATGTAGTTTCTATATTCCTTCAAAGATTAAAAAAAAATAGTGTAGTGGTTGGTTGGTTGTGTTGACTAAAAGAAGTTAGTGAGAAACATTGGTGGTTAATACTCATGACTTTTGGTATTGCTAATGTTTCAACTACATTGAGTAAGAATCATGAAAGTCTTATTTCACCCTCATTTGGGTAATATATAGTGTTATATTTGGATGGAATATTTGTTTATAGAAATAGTTGGTCGGAAGATCATATGTAAGATGTTAATATTTCTTTTGACCTTATTTAATAACATAAATTTCAAGAAACAATGAGAATTCATTTGGGCATACTTCCATTCATTGTTTGGGTTTTGATATGAAGCATGCTAGTGTGAATGCATATCTAGCCAAGGTAAAAGTCCTTTAGGGTTTTCCCAATCCCTCTAATACTACATATATAAAGAGTTTATTAATCCTTAGTGGCATGAATTTGATCTATATTTTATGAGAAGAATGAAATGAATACAGATTATTAATATATTCTTAACACATAATAACAGAGATACAGTAAAATTGGTTTTCTATTCAATAAAGAAATAAGATGAAACTGTAAAATGCAGCGAAAAACAAGCTTGTTGGAATGGTGGTGGCTTATCTCCGGGAAGAGATGTGACGGTTGGGCTCATTCGCAAGAAGATGATTACCATGAGGATCTAAAGTCATTTTTGCAATAGCCATGAATTTCAAAAACCCTAGACATACAAAAACCTAACCCTAAGAGATGAAGCGCCCAAAAGTCATGTGGGCCCCCTTTGGGTAAGTTAGTACATCAACTTCCTGTGGCCATAACTTTTGCATACGATATTTGTTTGGGGTGCACGATAGCTCGTTGGAAAGGTATCATCAAGGATATTCATTTAGGGGGATCAATAATGAATTTGGCTATGATTGAAAAGATTGATCCCGAAAAACCTTCATTTAGGCCCTCAAAATGGCCCCGGAAGTTAAAAACAACTAAAAATAGTAAATTACCAAAATTGCCAGAAAATTGTTTTGAGCCAGTTGGAAAAGGTTGATGGCCACCAATATACACCTATATAAATCCTCCCCCATTAGAAATAAATGGTCTCCATTGTGTTGATTTCCCCCATCATATGAGGAAATTTCTGCTGAATTTGGCCCCGGGTGAGCCACTTGCCTTGGTGTAGGAGTTTCCCTGCTTTGGCAACTCGATAAAGATGGATCCTTTGTTGTCGAGTGCCCTTGATCTTTGTGTACACAATATGATCACTGGATGCATGTTGCATGCAGTCAGGGTTGAGATATGTTGGTGTTAATTTCTCTGTTATCTCTTAGGTGTCCAATAATTGTGGGAAATATGGTTGAAGGAGAGCGATGTTGAAGACTGGGTGCAGGCCAAGGAAAGGGGGAATGTTGATCTCAAAATCATTGTCACCCACAGCCTTGGTGATGGTGTACATCCCATAACATAGTGGGTAAGCTTTCGATGGGGACCTGTAAGGAGTTCTTTCTGCAAGTGCAACCAAATTTTGCCACCCACCTCAAACTTATGTGGCACCCGATGTTGATCATGGTGTTGCTTGTACTTGGCATTAGACTATTGTAAAATATCTTGAACATTTTGGTGGATGTGTTGGATCCACTCAATGAACTAGGTGGCTTTGTCATCTTTTGGTGGAGCAGGGGACGAGTCACCCGACGGGGTCGCCAGAGGTAGTGCAACATCTGTGGGACCCAATGGTTGGAATTCCAACCCCACCTGAAAGGCATTGTGGCTAGTTGAGCTATGTATGGCTTGGTTGTAGCTATGTTGGACAAAGGGAAGACTCTTATCCCATGTGGGGGGATGTTTTTAATTGAACATGCATAGGATATGTACGATAATTCAATTGATGACCTCAGTTTGGCCATCTGTCTGGGGTGGAAGGTGGTGGATTTGGTTAGCTTGGTATCTAGTAGTGACCAGAGGCTTGACCAAAATGTGTTGAGGAACCGATTGTCACAGTATGATATAATGGTTTGTGGGATCCCAAGATGTACCCATACTTGTTCCAATAAATTCTTGGTAGTGGCTTATGTTGCGATGTTCTTCTTGCAAGTGGCTAGAATCGCCACCTTGGAAAAGCGATCAACAACCACAAAAACACAGTCATTTCCCCTCTAACCCAAGGAAGACCACTTACTAGGGCACAATGACAACCACCAG